>JABUQX010094297.1:22500-34722 GCA_015478945.1 Trachelipus rathkii
CTCACTAAGGTCCTAGCCCACTCAAGACTTAGTCCCTTTGCATCGACCAACGATTTAATTGCACCAGCCACCTTCCCCTGCGATTCACAACTTTCTTACTACACTGCATCATCCATTTCTTTTTCATCCAACATACAGTATATCCTAAATTTTTAAACTCAGACACTTGTTACAGCTGCTCACTATCTAACATAACTTCACACCGAGGACTATCCTCAGTCAACCATAACCTTACTCTTATCTTTCAAACCCCTCCTTTGACATACCCTGCCAAATTTCTCTACCAATCCTCTCAAACTCTTCAGATTCGCCACACAAAACCAAATCATCCGCATATAATAGGTAGGGCACCCTCCACTCTCTTTCATTCTCCATCATTCTAACACCATCTCCTGCAACTCCCACCTCTAGTTCTTTCATAACCCCATTCATATACAAATTGAATAACCAAGAAGACGTAACACATCCCTGCCTAACACCGCTATGTTACTTAAACATATTATCGTACTCATGCCAACTTAGTACGTATATCTGGTTATTCCCTTTCGAAGAAGGCTTGCACACCCCTAAGACTATCATACCTAGCAATGCTAAGGTTAACCCAACTGTGTTACCCTGAGGTCTTCTCCTTCACTCATCCAACATAGGATACTAAGATTAATTTTCACCATTTAAGAAAGTACCTTAAGGAATATATCTTCCTCCGAGAGAAACTTCATGGGGGCTCACCCCTTGAAAGGGTATGAAGTCCCGCATGGGGGGGGATCACCCCGAAGGGAGTGTAAGCGGGCTTTGATGATTCAGCCCGAAGGGCCGAGGGCTTACCCCTCCTCCGGAGGGGTAATTTCCGATTACACACCATTCTAGGTCGATCTCTCCATGTGAAGCTTAATTCACACCCTTTCAAGGGGTGAACCCCCATGGGGTTTCTCTCGGAGGTAGATGAATTCCTTTAGGTCCTTTTTAGATAGTGAAAAAAATTTTAGCATCTTTATAGGTACTTTATTAAATAGTGAAAATAAATTTTAGTATCCTTTGTAGGACGGGTGAAGGAAAAGACTTCTGGGTAACACAGTTGGGTTAACCTTAACATTGCTAGGTATGATAGTGTTTGGGGTGTGCAAGTCTTCTTCGAAAGGGAATAACCAGAAGTATGCATTAAGTTGGCATGAGTACGATGATATGTTTAAGTAACATAACGGTGTTAGTAAGTTCGATTAACCCTAGTATTCTTAGGTCGGTTAATTTTTAAGGGTGTATGAGACATTTTTGAAGGAAATGATCAGAGTTATGAACTCCTTTGACATGGGTACGTAACTTTACTTAAATTTAATTTGTTATTTAACGTAAATGAAAAATGTAAATGTGAAAAATATCGTGTCTTTGATAGGTTGGACACATTGTTAATTTAAGCATTTATTCGTAGTTCAGGGTGTTTAGATCTGTTAGGTTATACTAGCTTTGTTTGAAAATTATAAGTTTTGTAAGATAATAGTGTGTTAGCTGGTTATGATGTGTTAGAAACGATGGCTTAGGTTAAGTTTTTTGCTGAGTAATGCTAGATTCGGTTGAGAATTTTGCTAATGTCAACGTTTATTCTTAGTTCAAAATGATCCTTATATACAATAAATCATATAGAATAGGGGCATTTTATAGACCTCCTGGCCTGAGTCAAGAATTAGACGCGGAAATTGTGAAAGAAATTGAGACAGCAAGCCACAGTAAAGAAAAAGGTATAGTCATAATGGGTGATTTTAATTTTCCTGGCATTCATTGGGATTCCTTGTCTAATATGGACCATAGTAGTTCTGCATTCATAAATTGTATACTAGATAACTTTTTGACCCAGATGGTCCAAGAACCCACAAGATACGATGCACTATTAGACTTAATATTAACTAACGAAGAAAGTATGGTGGATGAAGTTAGAGTTAAGGAGAATCTAGGACTTAGTGACCATAATATAATTAGATTAAATATGAATGTGATATCTGGGCCCAAATTGCAAGTTTATAAGGAAAAGATCATAGATTTCCGAAATGGCGATTTTACCAAATTTCGAGACATGCTTAGTACAACTGACTGGGATAAAGAGTTTAAAGACCAAAACTGTTTTTTACGCCAAGGGTGCCAAATTTCATATATATATATATATATATATATATATATATATATATTAAGGTTACCAGACGTCCCGTATTTTCCGGGACAGTCCCGTTTTTCAAACCACTGTCCCGTTTTTTGTATCCTGTCCCGTTTTTTAATCAATTGTCCCGTATTTTAAAACAGATGAAAATGAATCCAAATTTTTATGCTTATTTTACAACTTACGTTGGTAAACATTATAAATCTTGAAATTTAGCAGCTGCAAGCAGCATATAGGCTAGGCATGAAATCGCTATACTTATAAAGGCAGGAAAACTGAGAAGAGATCATGTTCGAAACATGTAGATGTAGTCTTTGAATTTATGTACGTGAATAAGCGAAGGGCGCGAAACATGTCAAAAAAATAACAGTCTTCTTTGATCGCTCTGTGTGACAACAAGTTATTTTTGTGATTTAAAAGTTAATTATCTATATATATATATATATATATATATATATATATATATATATATATATATATATATATTATATATATATATATATCTATATATATCTCTTTTTTATATATTATATTTATATTGTAATTGTGCAATAAGAACGAAGCTCTCCTGGACTTTTAGTTATTATTCAATATATTTTAAATATATTGATTTTTCTTGTAGGATTCGTAAAATCAAGTACAGGTAATGTAAATTTATTAAATCTAAGCATAGTTAAATTATTATAATTCCGTTTATAAAATCGTAAACCCAGGCCATTTTTACTGAACTTGCCTATGTTTCATAAGTCATAACAAAATAGGGATTAATTAAAGATACGTTACAAAAATATCGACATGAAGTTAACAAAAAGCACCTTTTCAAATTTTTTTTTTTTATGAATTTTATTTGAAAATCGTATGTGAAGTAACATTTTTGCAATTTTTTAGTTCTTTTAATTGTTATATTTTTAATAGAAATTTACACTCCTGACCCCGTGAGTACTGGATAAATAATACAATTTTTTATTTTATAATTGCAATTTTAATTTCTTATTTTACAGAATTTTATTTTTATACTTAAAAAATATATTCATTTATGTCAGTATCCACGGGGTAGAAATATCATTTCTGCATACTATATATACTATATATATATATATATATATTATATATATAATATATATTATATTATATATATATATACCTATTATATATATTATATATATATATATTAATCTATATATATATATATATATAATATATTATATATATATATATATCATATATATAGTTATAATATATATATAATATATAATATATATAATGTATATATACGACAGAATGGGTATTTCTATGAGGGATTCGCCCCCGTACCCCTTACCCCTTACCCGTGACAGTTGAGGAAATAAAATTTTTATGTATAATGCAAATATTTTAAAAATTTCTTACTTTACAAAAAATTATTTTTATACACTAAAAATAAATTTCTCTAGCACACACGGGTCGGGAGCAGTTATATTCACAATTCACATTATATATATATATATATAATATTATATATATATATATATATATATATTATATATATATATAATATATATATATATTTATATATATATATATATATATATATAGTATATAATATATATATTATAAATTATTATATATATATATATATTCAAAGCTAAATTTTTATTAAATTTTAAGGCCTGTTGAAAATTTAAAATTAATTGAAATAATGGCCCCCAAAGGCAAGAGGAAATGTGTTTTCAATAAGGACCTTGAGAAAGAATACCCATATATGAAAAAGACATTTACGGAATCATGTGTTCGTTGCAACATATGTTCTTCCAGCTTTAATATCAGTCATGGAGGAAGAACAGATATTACACAACATTTAAATACTGAAAAACATAAAACTGCTTTGCGTGCCAGTGCATCAAGTTCAACACTCACAACGTTTTTCAGAAATGACATTTTTGGTGACAAAGAACTTAAATTAGCCGCGGCTGAAGGAGCATTTGTCTATCACTTAGTGCAACATAATCAATCTTTCAAATCTAGGTAGCATTTGCCTATCACTTAGTGCAACATAATCAATCTTTCAAATCTATGGATTGCTCTTCAAAATTAATCAAGACTTGTTTTGACCCTAAGTTTACATGTGCCCGTACAAAAGCGGAGGCAATTGTATTAAATGTCTTTACTCCAATAGCTATATCGGAACTGCAGACTGATATTCGAGAAGCCAATTTTATTTCGATTATGACCGACGCTTCAAATCACAAGGACAAAAATATTCCCAGTACGTGTTCGGATATTATCCCAACCTGCTTAAAGGGTTTACAGTGAAACTTTTAGAAGAAAAACCCAATGCGATTTATAAAACAACATAAAAAGCACTCAACTACGAGGAACCGTAATCTGAAATGCTTAATAAATATGTATATGCGAGAGACGCCACACAACAGGATTGGTAGCCTCGCTACATGTGGCGCAGAATATGATCAGACTTAACTTAACCTGCAATCTTTGGGGTAATATTCTAGAAAAGGGCAAAGTGTGCGTTAACAATTTGTTTGTTGACATAACTCAAACGCGAGGAACTTGGGACATGGTCTTTCTATGTTAGACATTAGGTTAATTGTCTATCTGCGTAAATCAACTACCTATGTCACAACACATATTTTAGCCAGGGATACAGCCGTGCCATTTGTGACCCGCTTCCCTTCCCTATTGATATTTGGAAGGCATCGTTTCAAAAAAGTATATTCTCAATTTCTATATATACTCAGTAGAGCAGTACTTTGAAGAGAGTAAAGATTCATGTGTGTAAAACGAGGTCTGCTTAATGAAAATGAATACATCAGGAACACTATTAACCGGATAATTATCTAGCCACACAACCGAAATGGCTCTCTACAGGCCTCCTGCCCGGTGTTGAACGTCTCTGTACCCCAATGTATGGCCTCCCCCTTTAAAATCATCTTTTTCTGAGTCATCACGATAAAAAAATGCCATTCAGCTTCTTGTGATAAAATCATTTTTTGAAAATCCTTTATCTGTACAGGCATGGCTTTAGCTTCTCATCCACAGTTCAAACACCGCGTCCACATTTCACCATGACTATTTGAACAAGATCTGAAGGGGATACAATTACATTTTTCGAAGTACATGTCAGCATTAAATGATTTACAAAATAATATGGCCTCTAAGAGCGAAGACTGCTTTATTCCATTAGCTGTAACAACGATTCTTCAAAAATTGGTAAGAGAAGGCCTGGAATCAGAAGTTGCAAAAATTTAAACAGTATGTTCATACATTCTATACGGCAAAATGACTGAGCCTTTTATTAGTTTACTTAACTAAAATGCGATTCAAAAATACCACTCCTCTCTTAAAAAACATTAAAACAAATCTTTTACTTGGGATAACACTAAAGAAGAATACCCAACCATCGTTGTGCTTCAGAGAGGGTAGGCGGGAAGTACAAGCAAGAAACTCTTAAGTTTTAAATTCCTCGGAGGAACCTCTCATCCTCTTTATACCATCAGATAGATCGACGGTTAACTGACGCTTGATGCTTAGTGTGCGGCAACCTTTAAAAAATGACGAAATTAAATTGTTTCGTATTAAAGCAGTTGTGCACCACTCTCTCGACCAGAAATAGTTGGAATATAACCACAATTGGAATTCAACTATTCACCTATGAAAAACAATAGGACTCCAATGGTCGATTTTGTTGGGTGGACCCACACCCCTCAGTCCGTGTCTCAAACCGCCGGACGGCGCCAAGCACCGAGGCAAGTTCTTAAAACCAAAGTGGATTGGTACGCGAAAGCTACTGCTCAGCTGCTTTTGGAAGCTATCCAAAGAAGCAAAAACTCTCACGCGCCGCCTTACTCCACTCTCGGGCCGCGGCTCACAGCCCAAAGTTCCACACAACTCTTAGTCCAATACCAGACCTGGACCTCAGGACCTCCGCCATCCGAGAAATAGGGGCTGAAGATTAGAAGCTTGTCGCCGCTCGGCTCTCGTTACGTACGATTCGAAATCACTTTCGGCGCACTTTCAGAGCTAAAAATGTGCCATAATTCTAATATCCCTGAAAAATCGGTTGACTTTCTTCTTTGTTTACCACACAGAACTAATGCTCCATACCAGAAAGAGTATTTTCTGCTATGAACTTGATTTGGACAAGTGAAAAAACTCAACTGTCTGTGAAAACTTTGAAAGCAGTGTTAATAAACAAATTTAATTTCGATTATACGTGTTCCGAATTTTACAGAATGTTGCTTGGTGAAATTGATATTCCTAAAAAAAAATACATTCATCTGAAAAATATTTGTGATACTTCATTGCCCTTAATAAGCGGTTAATAAATATATATATATATATATATATTATTAATATATATTATATATATTATATATATTTATATTATATATATATTATAATATATATATATATACATTATATTATATTATATATATATAATAATAATATATATATATATATATATATATAATATATATATATATATATATTTATATAATATTAATATATATATATAGTATCTTATATATATATATAATATATATATAATATATATATATTATATATATTTAATATATATTATATATATATTATAATATATATATATATATATATATATAATATATATATATATAATATATATAGTATATTATGTAGTATAATATATATATATATATATATCTATATATGATATATATATAATATATATATAATATTATATATATATTATATATATATATATATATTTATATATATTAGATATATTGTATATAATATATATTATTATATAATATATATAATATATATATATATATATATATATATATATTATATATATATATATAATATATATATATATATTATATATATATATATATATATATATATATATATATCATATATATATATATATATATATATATATATATAGCGCGAGTAGTGCGTCCCGTATTTAAGATCATAAATTTTAATGAATATTCAGTCAGTATGTTTTAAAGATAGACCCATTAGGGTGGCGAAGAGAAAAACTGATTTGGTGGAATAGAGAGATAAGAGGGAAAATTAATGAAAAGCGTAGATGTTTTAAATTTCAAGGGTAGTAATAGGAAGATGATTTAGAAAAATTATAGGAAAAATAGAAATGAACTTAACCAGTCTATAAGAAAGCAATAAGAGAGAGGCAGAAATTAATTTAACAAGGATAGTATCAAGAAACCTGAACGAGTTTTTTTAGCTTTTTTATAAATTTTAAAAGTCAGAATAGGACAATTTGGTCACTGCAGTTGCTGGTTTAATTCAATCTAAGGTTGTCGTATGTTGATTTTTTTTTGGTGTCTGTTCATCCAATTAAAATTGATGAAAATTTAGTAGGTTCAGATAAGGAGTTGGTCAACATTTCAATGCTTATTTTGCTTCAGTGTTTACTGAGGAAGATTAGATAATAGTTGGAAGACTAATTGGTCTTGTATGCATGTACAATATAGACTTACACGAATTTGAAATTGAATGTAAAAATATTAAAACGTTTATTAAATCATATTGATCCAAGTAAAAGCTGCAGGCCCTGATGGTATATATGGTAGAATTCCGAAAGAGGGTAGTACCAGCATTGCAAAGGCACTGTAATTTGATTTTTAAGCAATGACTGGAAAACAGCATATTGGTTGTGAACTATTTATACAGAAAGGTTAGTAGGAAGATTTGGAAATTATAGGCCAGTTAGCTTAACATCTCTGGTTGTAAAGGTTCTGGAAAAGTTAATGAAAGGTCATATAGAAAAATATTTAGAAGATAACAAGGTATTGTATGACTCCCAGCACGGTTTTCAGAAAAGGATAGGTCATGTAGCAAACCTTTTACGAATTTATGGACATACATTAACTGACTGCATTTGGACAGCTTTAGATAAGGATTCCCAACATAAGGTGAGAGAAGTTATTGCAATGTGGTATAAGGTGGAAGTGGTACATGTTGGATAAAGAGTGGTGCGACAGAATGAAAACAGTGTGGTACAACTAAATGGTCATAAATCTCATGGGAAATAGTAGAATGAGTGAGTGTCCCACAGGGTTCGTGCTGGGGCCACTATTGTTCCTCATATATATATAAATGATTTTAGACCAGGGGACTTAAATGCAGGTTTCTAAGTTTTGCAGATGATACCAAAGTTGGCCACCACAGTTAGGAATAGTGAAGGATGTATAAAGATTCAATGACTTGATAAACTTCTTGGGGTGGCAGATAAGTGGCAAATGATTTTAATAGTAAAAAGTGTAAGTTCTTCACCTAGGTACTCAAATAAAAGTTTTAACTACGATATGAATGGGGATTGGCTTGAGTCTGTGGACCAAGAAAGATTTAGGTGTGAATTATAAGCATTAATTTGAAAGTAATAGTTAATCAGTGTTTGGAAGCTAGAACTAAAGCTAATAAGATGCTGGGCATAATAAATCGCAATTTTTGTTTTACAAGAGCAAGGAAGTTAATAAGTAAATGTATAATAGGCTATCGTTAGGCCAGTAATAGAGTATTGTGCACAAGTTTGGGGCCCTTATTTAAAGAAAGACTTAGATATGCTAGAGCGAGTGCAACGTAGGGCAACAAGGATGATTTCTGGGTTTGAGGGTAAGAGCTATGGGGAGAGGCTGAAGGAGTTAGGAATGTTTTCTGTGAAAGGCGATTTCTCAGAGGGGACACGATACAAGTCCTACAAAAATTTACATCTATTGATATACAGAAGACGCAATAAATTTTTCATACAGTAAGAGGCAGGACGATGACGCAGGGGGCATAATAAGAAATTAAGAAGAAAGCTAGCCATCTGGATATAAGAAAGCATGCATTCAGTAATAGGGTTGTTTAATTTTGGAATAGTCTGCCACAGGAAGTTGTTGAGTGTGACTCAATTACAACATTTAAGAAAGGGTTGGAAAGGTATGTGGATGGATATAATATATTTAGACGAAGCCAAATTGGCGGTTTTTAGTTACAGTAAGTTATTTAATGTTAGATTAGCATGCATGACCATACCTAGTTATAATGCATGTGTGGTTGGGATCATTATATATACAGTGGCGGCTCTAGACTTTGCGGGGCCCTGGGCGGCAATGGCAGCCCTAGGCTTTGAGGGGTCCTGGGCGTTTGTTTTCGCACAGAAAACATAAACAGTTAAAAGTAATTAAAAATCTGCACTATATATATATATATCATATATATATATATATATATATATATATTATAATATATATATATATAATATATATATATATATATATATAATATATATATATATAGTATATATATAAGTTATAATATATATATATTATATATATATAATATATAATATATATAATATTATATATATATATATATATATAATTATATATATAGTATATATATATATATATATATATATATAATATATTTATATATATATATATATGATAGATATATATATATATATATATATATTGAAGCTCTGCTGTAATAATTGTTAGTCAGGCAGAACTTCTTTTGTAAGGATGTTAAACACAGAAGCCAGTTGAGTATATAATTGCAGTTTTTACAAGCAGGTAGCCTGAAGCTTGAACCCCAGATATCCTGGGTAAAAGAAAAATATAGCAATAAATAATACGAAAAAACAATATATAATAATATATAAATAATGATAATGACAAATAAATAAAATAAAAGTAAATTGAATATAAACAAGTAAGTATGGCCTACATCGGCCTACTTGCATTTGTAAAAGTATATACAATAGTAAAATTTAGAAAATTTGCCGTAGGTTCCCTACTAGGAAGCCCTTGAGGAGGAATTAGGCTTTGGTTTATGTCTAACCCAAAGCTTTCTACCATGAATAAACTAACTAAGAACAGATGGTAAAAAATATAATGAAATTGCTATAAGTCACTTTACACCTGGGGCCTCCTAATAGGGCCTACATCGGCCTACTTAATTATTTTAATTTATACATAATATATTAAATATTTTTGGGTCACTGCACTCACCGCATAAAACAGTATAAAATGTTTTTTATAAAGAGATTATTATAATGTTTATTTAATGAAATAATTCCATAATAAAATCACAAAAATCCGCTTGCTTGCGTAAGATGGATGGCGGTTAGAAAAAGCGTAAACAAAGTATTGCCATCCCAAATAATTTTCGTTAAATTTTTGAACACAGTCTATAAATTACAGTGCGTAATTTTATTTTGTTTATTAATACTGCTTGCTATTATAGAGGTCATTTTATTTTGTTTATTAATATTGCGTGCTATTATAGAGGTCATTCATGACCTCCATCACCACAGGTACTCCCCTGCAGTGCTAAAGGCACGATACCTTAATCCAAATAGCGCGCCGGCCATCGAATGTGCCTACCTCTGCTCGATAGTCTAGTAGGAGCTTGGGATGGAGTCTGGGCAGGATTTCCTGTTTGCGATCGTGTGATCGGGCGAGTCGGAACGTCTGCATGTGTCGTAAGAGTAGCCCGAGGTGGAACTGGAGGTGAAGAATCCTGAGCCGGAGTGGAGGAAGGCAAGGTTGACGATGACCGTGCGGGTGGAGTCTGAGCCGGTCGTATTGGTGCTGGTGGCGGAGGAGGAGGGGGAGGAGGAGGATAAGGAAGAGGATCAGGAAAAGGGAGAGGATGAGGAGGAGGAAGAGATGCAGGAGGAGAAATAGGAACGTTAAAAGAACGAGTTGAAGGAGGAGAAATTGAAACAAAAGGTAAAAGCGTCAGGGTCGAGAACAGGAAGAGAATTCGCCTCGAAGAAAGCAGGCTTAAGGCGATCGATCGAAACGACTTCTGTGCGTTGGGACGCTGTATCGTGAAGAATTTCTCTTCTATTAGTATCACTGGAAAAGTCCATCGTACTTAAGGTTCGAGAGGTGCGGTTGGGATATGTCGAACAAAGACTGAGTGCAGGAAGAAGAGGTCCTTAGGGATATTAGGAATGCAACCTTGTGTGGACCGAGAAGGAGTTGGTCTCCACGACGAAGCACAGCGCCTCAAGCGGGTAAGAATAAGCAAGCGGTCGGCTGTAGAAGGAAGGAAAAGACTGTGAAAGAAGTCACGCAGGAAAGACGGAAGAGGAGAACGCATTACACTAAATCAGCACGCCGACCACAGTGCAGATCCTCTTAAACGCGTAGCGAAGCCAAGCATTACAAAAGGGAGAGTGTCAGTCCAATTTTCCGGATTGGGCTGAGCTAGAAGAGAAGCCTTTAGCTGACGGTGGAAACGTTCAACAATGCCGTTCGCTTTTGGGTTAAAAGAAGTCGTGTGAATCTTCTCTGAACCAAGAAGATTCATTAAATCTCTCCATAAGAAGGATTCAAAAGGTCTACCTTGGTCCGTTGTGACAGAAAGCGGCAAACCAAAGCGCGAAATCCAATGAGCCAAGAAAGCTTTAGCTATGGATTCCGCGTTGGCGACTGAGAGAGGGATAGCCTCGGTCCATCGTGTGAACCGATCTATGCACGTAAGAATGTATTTCTTACCGCGGGAGGGAGGCAGAGGTCCAACGATGTCAATGTGGACACGTTCAAAGCGAGCACCAGGAGGTAAGAAAGTGCCTAGCGGGGACTTGGTGTGACGGTGGACCTTAGAACGCTGGCAGGGAAGACAAGTGCGACACCAAGTTGCTACGTCGGCATTCATATCAGGCCCACAGATCGGGCAGCAACAGTTTGCGTGAAGCCTCAATGCCAGGGGTAGGAAAGCGAGTGAAGATTGAGGAACAACAGCCTTAACGGAACGATGCAGGGTACGAAAGGACGAGGAGATCCCTGAGAGACATCGCACAGAAGTTTCTTCTCTATCCCAGGGAGTTGGAGCCACTCCAGCTTGAGAGAAGAGTCTTGTCGAAGTGCAGGATCCTCAGTAGTCTGGCACGTTGCCATAGCGTTGTAGTCGATGTTGGGCAAGGCTGAAATCGCGTCGATCAATGCGGGAGAGGGCGTCAGCAGTGAAGTTGTCGACATCTGAAATATGTCTGACAGTGGTGAACTGTGAGGCATACTCAAGGTGACGAGCTTCTCGAGAAGAGTGCCGTTCGTTTCTGGAGACAATAG
>JABUQX010094298.1:0-10000 GCA_015478945.1 Trachelipus rathkii
AATCCCTTCTTAAAACGTAACCAGGGGCTTTTCCCCCTTTCCTACACCATTTAGTTGCATTTGTCTGAGACTCCTTAGCAATGGCAATTCCGCGTTTAACTTTCATGCAGTGGAAACGCATTATTACTTTTAAATTTTATAAAAAAATTAAAAAACTGAAACCATCTTAATAACTACTAAACTATTTAACATATATAAGTTTACTCGAATGCTTAAAATAAAAAAATTTATATCGCAAAAGAGGAACTAAGATCTATCTAGAAAACGGAAGGAATTTACTTTAAAAAACATTTATCACTATGAACTGAGAGTATTCACCCATACGTACTGATGCTTAAAGATAAAATGTAATATGAAAAACTGGGGTTTTAGAATATATATATTTCACGTATGCCTCTATATATTAACGCTCTTTATATAAACTGCTAAAACGAGTAAACACTTCAATTCAGTAAAATGAAATCACAATTGTATGCATACAAAATACGCTGTCTAATATGATTAGTCTTCTGTTGCAGAAAAATGTTGACAATCAACGATTGAAGGCTACGCAAACAATAGTCTGACCATCATGTGGGTATCCTCTTCCTTGGTATCTTTCTTCATCACCTGATATGTTGATGGAACCTCTCCCCTTGTTCCTCATTATAACATCCTAGATTATCCGGATAACCGATCTAAGTGACTATGAAGAAAGTGAACTTTTATGCTCAATAATTTTGTCAATTACTCAAACTGTTTGAGTCTGAAAAGACATCTCTTTCTGTACGAGTTCTACATAGTTTGGCAGATTATGGTTGCCCTTACAAATTGCTTCATCAGTCCAGTTTGATGTGGAGTGGTGGGAAAAAAAAAATTTTTAACGCTGTCCTGTCAATCAAGTGTTCGTTAATGCATTATTTGGAATGCAACTACAGTCATTATTTTCCCTAGCAGGCCTTACAACTTTTTTCCAGTTGTCTTCTTTAGCCCTACTATATCACAAGCATAATGAATACAAAGGGTACTTAGTCACTACCTCCGCTTTGGCTGCCCATAGTAAGATGTTGACGCATCTTTCAATTCAACGCATATAGACACTGGTGTTCATACTATATCTAAGCTTCTGCAAGATAATTCTTTATTTTCATATTCCTCCTTCAGTTTTTGTTGAGTGACCTATTGGAATCCGATGCCACTAACTATTGCCCCATTGTTCAATAAAACACACCTCAAGCTTCTCGTTGAACTATGCATAAACAATCGCAATCTTCTGGTCGGTATTTAGGTAACCCCTTTGGAGTAGGAGTCCAGGGTTGTTTCCTACAGTATACTATGTCTTCTTCTTCAATGAAATATGGAAGAAAGTAACTACCTCATCTTTCCGAAATAAAGTTATTTACTTCCGGCCTTGAAGACGTTCTTTTCACTTAGTCCTAGATGCTAAAGAGTTCAGATTCATTGCTTGGAGAGACTTTAACTCTCGTACTAAATCACTGATCTCTTCCTGGGAGAACTGTTTCTGATGTAGAAGTACTTTCTTCCATATTCAACTACTACTATCTGCACGTGTGCACACCAAATCCTGGATATCTTATTCATCAGACAATGCTAGGTCTGGGAGTGTAGTGAACACTGGGATGGGGACATCGTCGGAGTGTGGTACAGGTCGCCTTGCTGATTCCAAATCCGGATACTCAAATTTACGTTTCTTGTTACGATTGATACCTTTCACATTAACCAAACGAAAATAACAGTCACTGTGGTAGATTCTTTGGCATGCCCGCCATACATAGGGTCACCAAAATTTTAAATCTTTCTTCGCCATTTTTCACTGACAGCACAGATTATCGACACAAGTTTTACAGACCATATGGGGAAGCCCAGACTAATATCTTGGCTCCGAGTTTCATTCCAAAGTATGCCGGATATGCTTGCATCAACAAAACGTTAGTAATAATTCTTCATTGTGTTCTCCTGAATTTTTCGACACAAAGATGTTTAGCATAATACATTGAGATTATGTTATATCAAACAGGCTCTTCGTGAAGTACTCATAGAGTTTGAAAATAGAAAAAATAAAGTATATATAAAGTAAAGGCGTAAAAGAAGAGAATCAAAATGATATTATACATAAGAAAGGAAAGAATAATTATACATTAAAAAAGATTTTGATCGAGTCTTAGTATCATGGGTAAACACCTCATGTATGCGTTCAGAACTAGAGCCAATATTTTGGAAAAACTAATGTCTATCTTCTGAATCCGGCCACACTCGATATACATAAATTTCGACTCCAAATCCAATTGGTAACGATCATAACATAAAATATATCTTTTGTTTAGACTGTTCCTGTTTAGGCCTAATTTGATTCCATTTGGCTCGCGCAGGCGCAGATCATCTGTGACGTCACCGGAGCATATGCCACGTGATGTCACCAAGAGTGTTTCATTTCGTATAACTTTCGTAATTACTAAAATATATATATTTACTAACAACTATTTATCTATATAATATATTTCAAAAAATACCATATATATAAAGAAATTAATGTAGTATATATATAAATATTATTATAATTAATATACTACATTATCTATTATCACTACACTATTACATTATCAAAATAAGGATTTATATAATATATATATCAATATATATAAGCTATATATATATATATATATATATATATATCTATATATGCTATATATATAATATCATATATATATAATATATATTATATATATCTATCACTGTTCTAGTTTCATCTATCTATAAGCATTTCCATGTCTTAAGGACACTACGTATCCTATAATATTTGTAAAGTATTAAATTAGAGGATCTAAGTATAAGTGTGGGAAGTTGCTTAATTAAGTAGCCACCATATGATTATATATATAATAATATAGTATATATATATATATATATATATATATATAATATATATATATATATAGTCATTATATATATATATAATAGACCATATATATATATATATATAGCAGTATAATTATTATATACTATATATATAATATATTATATATATATATATATATTATATAGATATATATATATAATTATATATATTATATATATATATATGAATATATATAATAATATATATAATATTAATATTATAATAAATATATATATATATTATAATTACTCTAATATATACCTATATACTATAACTAATTAATTATATACTTATATATATAAATATTAATTTACGCTATATATATATATATTATATGATTATTATATAATAATAATATATATTATATATATATATATATATAGTATATTATAATATATATATATATATAATTTTATATATATATATTTATATATTATATTACTATAATATATATTATATTCATATATATATAATATATATATATCTTATAAGAGGATCAAAGCATACGGCGAGAAAAGAATCTGAAATATTTATTAAGTTGACAACGGTACGAGGGTCACACACTGGGACCATTCATAACGGAAGTCTAAAAATTAAAAAAAATATATAACATTAAAAAATATTAGAATAGGGTTTATAGACAATATAAGTAACATGGACGGAACCACATTAGCATAATAATATAAATAATGGATGTAATAATAATAAAATACAAAAAAAAGGATGATATAATTAATTAAGAAAATAAAAAAAATAAGGATAAAATATGAAAAAGAATAATTCATATATTTAATTTCGCTAATAAAAATAATAAAATAAAAGTTTTTATTGCAAATATAGTCTTATTATTACTCAATAATATACATTTCAAATTATAATAATAAAAAAAGAAACATACCAATAAAATAAAATTCAATAATAATATTAACAATAAAATTATGATAGTATAAACATAATAGTAATAGAAATAATAATAATAATAATAATAATAATAATAATAATAATAATAATAATAATAATAATAATAATAATAATAATAATAATAATAATAATAATAAAATAATAATGAATAATAAAAAATAGTTATTAAAAAATAATAATGCATTAGAAATAAAAAAATAGTTTTGAAAATAATAATAATAATAATAATGAATATTAAAAATAGATAATAATAATAATATTAAAAATAATAATAGATAATTAATATAATAATAAATTATAAATAATAGTAATAATAAAACAATAATTACATAATGCCAATACTATGGAAAAATAAAAATAATAAAGTTAATAATAAAAATAATAATAGAAATAATAATATAATAATAATAAAATAATAAAGGAATATAAAACAGGTAATACTAAAATATATAATAATCACATAATAATGAAATAATAATAATAATAATAATAATAATAAAATAATAATAATAATAATGACAGCAGAAATCAAACACAAAGAGCGTCTTCAGAACAGTCTCAGAGGCCTCTCTGACACATATAAAAGTGAGTTCAAAAATTCTGTTTCCTTTTTAGATTATAAACACAGTATTCACTGCATTAATAGTAACGTGAGCAGGTATTCACAAAAGGTATCTCTCATTCAGGAAAGGAAGCTCCGCTCACTCAATTTAGAACATCCTAAATTTCACCCATCCAATAATGTTATATTTAATTATTCTTCTTACACTCTGTCTAACAGGGAGAGTCAGTTGTTATCTTTGGGTTTGGACTTTTGCATTCCACTTTTTAAATTTAATTATTTTAATTATTTCCTATGTTTTGAAAAACTCCTGCAGCAACTAAAACATGAGCCTATTTATAAAAATAACTTTTATTCATTGTGTAATGCAGTTAAATCAATAGCCAACAAATATTTTTATGCCAAATATAGATATGTCTTCTACCCGTTTTTCAAGCGTGAAGACTGCCAAATTCTTAAAAAGTTAGGTAATAATAAAAATCTTATTGTCTGTGGCCCTGATAAAGGTAAGGCTGTGGTGATTATGAATAGATCCGATTAAGTTAAAAAAATGAACACTGTCCTTTCTGATACCACTAAAAATCAAAAGAGTTCTTTTGAGCGTTCAAACTTAATCAACAAACCTAGAAGACAGCTAACAGAAAGCTACGAGGATTTGAAAACACGTAATACCATGGATGATTTTACCTATAATGACGCTTTTTTGCTCTGGCTCTGAGCTTGGGTGTTTTCTGTACTGGTTCTCCTAAGGTGCACAAAGACAACTGTCCACTCAGACCGATCTTAGCTGCTTACAGGATGCACAACTTTAAGCTCTCTAAATATCTGTGTTCCCTATTAAAGCCCTACTCATCCAATAGATACTCATTGACTAATTCATATGATTTTGTTGAACAATTATACCAACAGTCTTCTCAAAACACGGTGATGGTGAGTCTGGATGTCGAATCCTTGTTTACCAACGTTCCTCTTGATGAAACTATCAACATATTACAAACCTGACATGTGGAGACTCTGATCAGGCATTTGGATATGACAGAACTTCATTTGCTGACCTACTTTCCTTGGCAGTGTCTGATTCTTACTTTATATTTAATAATAAAATATATCAGCAGGTGGATGGTGTCGCGATGGATTCCCCCCTAGGCCCCATCTTCGCAAATATCTTTCTCAATCATATGGAGGAAACTTTCATGAACAATAGAGCTATTGCAGCCCCTAAATTTTATAAACGTTACGTCGATGATATTTTCTGCACTTTTAATAATAACGAAGATGCCATTCAATATTATGTAATTATATCAACTCCATTCACCCTAATATTAAATTTTCAATAGAATTTGAGACAGCTGGCACTTTACCCTTTCAATGTAAGAACGGCATTCTTTTTGTATTTTAAAGGTGTAAAACTGTAAAAATTCATACCTTGAGGAGTAAAAGTTGTTTTTCTATAGACGGAAGTTGAAAATTTCTCGGTGTTCCTCCTGACTAGCACACTAGTCAGGAGGAACACCGAGAAATTTTCAACTTCCGTCTATAGAAAAACAACTTTTAGACAAATAATTTAAAGTGATTAATTTTTATTTACACTTTAAAATACAAAAAGAATGCCGTTCTTACATTGGAAAAACAGAGCCTACAAATTAACCTCTAACTTCATTTCTCTACAATGAAGAGTTTCATTTCCTAATGATAATTTAAAAAAAATGTTTTCCTTCCGATTTCTTTTTCAGGATCATTCATGACTACCTTTATAAAATCTATCAACCTAAACAACAAACCCTTCCTGTTTCAAAAAAGTCACTATTCTTCAAGTTTCCATATGTGGGGCCTGTTTCTGTCTCTTTGAGGAGAGATCTGAGAAGACCCTGAACGTTTCTTTCCTCACATCTCTTTTAATCTTGTTTTGTCTAACTCCATTAGGATTGGTTCTCTCTTCCGATACAAAGATCAGTTGCCTGCTGTGTCCAGATCTCGTGTAGTCTATACACATGTCCTCGCTGTTAGTGAGGCACCTATAAAGGCTCCACCATAAGACTACTCAGATCTAGGGCATGCGAGCATATGGGCATTAGCCATAGGACCTTGTGTCCTCTGTCGATGAAGGAGGCCTCTCCTGTTAGGGAGCATTCTTATGTCCTCGTGCCACCACTCTGTATTGTAACATTTCAAGATTTTAGCTTCCACCTCTCACATCTCCGTCTTTACTTATTCTTGATCTTTATACATTAATAAACACAAACCTATACTAAACAATAAATAAGAACTTCTAAACGCAATTAATATATCACATAAAATACAAAAATAAATTATTTCTTATTATATTTATTATTTTTTGTTCACCTTCTAACCAAATATTTTCCACAACAAACCAATCCTTCTTTGCTCCGCCTTCCGTAGTCTTCTGGTTATTCTATTTTTCTATTTAGTTAGCTTCTAGTCCCCTGACCAGCAAGAATAGGGTAAATATGTGCATTGTTTTTGATTTTAATATTCCTCTTAAGTTTTACTTTATTATTATTATTATTATTATTATTATTATTATTATATATTATTATTATTATTATTATTATTATTAATTATTTATTATTATTATTATTATTATTTTAAGATTATATTATTATTTCCTAGATATATTAATAATCTTATTATTATTTCTTGATTTTAAGTTTATAATTAAATTTTTATAATTCTTATTTTATTATCATTATTATATTATATTATTAATATTATTATTATTATTATTATATTTATTATTATATTATTATTATTATTATTATTTATATTATTATTATTATTATTATTTTTTATCTTCCCTAGTTTTAATGAACAATGATCGGCTAGCTTAGGCCAGTGGTATTTGTCAACAGTCTCTTCTCATTATGGCTATTACATTATTATTTTTATTATTATTGATTATTATTATTATTATTATTATATTTTGTTTATTATATTATTAATATTATTATTATTTTATATATAATATAATTATCATTATAATATTATTATTATTATATTATTATTATTTATTAATATTATTATTATATTATTATTTATTATTTATATTATTATTACTATATTATTATGTTTTATACTATTAATATATTCTTAACTTGTTAATATTTTAATTGGGAATTTTTTTTCCCCTAGAATACTCTACGTAAAATACCCCAATTATTTGAGGTGAAAAAATATATTATTATATTATTATATTATTATTATTATATTATTATTATTATTATTATATTAATTATTTATTATTATTATTATTATTATTATTAATTATTATTATGCTAATTTTGGTCCGTCCATGTACTTATATTTTAAAACTATTCTAATTTTTAAATGTTAAAAATTTTTAATTTTTAAAACCTGACTGACGGTCCCCAGTTGTGACGAAACGTTGTCAAACTAATAAATGTTCAGATATTTTTCTCGCGTATGTCCTTGCTTTTATCCTCCGTATAAGTTTGTCCTGAACAAATGTATTCATTTCTACTTAAATATATATTATATATATATATATATATATATATATTATATACTATTATATTATATTATATATATATATACTATATTATATATATATATCATTATATACAAGATATATAATATAAAAATATATACATGAGTATTATATATAATATACTATTAATTATATTATATATATATATTATATATTTATATTAATTATATTATTATTATATGAGACTTCTTTATATGACATTTTATAGTATATATATATATATGATAATATATATAACTTATATTATATTATATATATATCTATATTATAATATATATAT
This sequence comes from Trachelipus rathkii, assembly GCA_015478945.1. Lineage (NCBI taxonomy): Eukaryota > Metazoa > Arthropoda > Malacostraca > Isopoda > Trachelipodidae > Trachelipus > Trachelipus rathkii. Next base: position 8,186 of record JABUQX010094298.1, read on the forward strand.
ATATATATATTAATATTATATATATATATATATATATTATATAGTAATATAAGTATATAATATATCATATATATATTATATATATATATATATTATATTATATATATATATATTATATTTTTTATAAATATATATATATAAATATAAGTATATATATATATATATAATATATATATATATATATATATAATATGTTATATTAATTATATAGTTATATTCAAGATAAAGGAGAAGTATAAATGACACGTAGTCTGTTGTTTGTTGTTGTTGTTGTTGTTGCTGATGGCGTTGTTGGTGTAAGTGTTTTTGTATCCAGCATTATTGTGTTGTGGTAGTGCTGGTGATGTTGTTAAGTTATATATATACTTTATACTTATATATATACTATATATATATATATATAATATATATATATATTATATATATATATATAATATAATATAAATATATATGTATATATATAACTATATATATATCGTATATATATATAATATTATACTATATACTACAATATTACTATTTTATTACTCTAATATAATATATATATAATATAATATATATAATCATATATATATATATATATATATATAATATATATATTATTCTGTGAATAATATATATCATTCTTTCTATAAATTTATAATTCACAAGCATATTGACTTGTAGCCTCGTTTAAATAAAAATGCCTGTGGTAACAGTGGTGACTGCATAATACTCGTGTTGTGAATAAAGACGTAAAGACGTTTAGAAATAAAGGGTATGAACACAAAGGGTGGGGGGGGGGGTCTTCTGGTAGCTTGCAGCATTGCTCACTGCTTTAGGGTCAGTAAAAATGCTTTTTTACATACACTAAGGACGTAAAGGCAGTAAAGACTAAAGACATATCGCAACAGAGGATGGGAGGGGGGTCTTCTGGGTAGCTTGCGGTACTGATTTACTGTTTTAGGTATATATATAATATATATATATATTATAATATAATATATTATATATATATATATATATTATATTAAATATATTTATAATATATATAGTATATATATATAATAATAAATATAATATATATAATATTATATATATATTATCATTATTCTCCCTTATCAAATCTGCTCATTAGATAAGAGATCGAAATTCCAGATAAAATATAACTTTGAAGGCATTTACTCATAGCCTTCGGTAGCACAGTGGAATAAATAAAAGGTCAAGAGGGTTCGTCTCAATCTATTTTAAATAAAATTAAATTTCAATAAAATTAAATTTAAATAAAATTTCAAGGCACTGGTCTTAGCTGTCGAGTATACCATCCGGTTCGGCGCGCGGCGCGGCGGCGGCGGCGACTACGCAGCACGGATCCACGCGCGCGGGTCCGGTGCGGGTAGGCAACGCAGACCCGGGACTTAAGTAACTTAAAAAGTGTATTAATATACGTTTAAGTACAACCACATGGAGAGTGTATTAACAGTAAATCATACAAACATGCATGAGCACTCAAAGAACAAAGGGGGGTAGGGGAAAAAAACTCTCATGAAAGTACATGAGCATATGGTCAGGCATAAATACACTCACGCACGTACATGGCGAATGTACAGGAATATACATGGTACCGCTGGGGTTAGTTCCGCAGGTAGTGGCCCAGACCATAAAAAGTACCCAGCAAAGGTAGCTCCGCAGGGTAGGTCTGGAAACACTCAGGAAGACGCAGGAACCTCGTTACAGCTTGCCTTGATGACGTCATAGGGGTAGCAAGAGAGAACAAAAGGGGTAGGGGAAAAAGGTCATGAAAGTACATGAGCATACATGGTTAGGTAACAACAA
>JABUQX010094298.1:17500-22500 GCA_015478945.1 Trachelipus rathkii
GCTAGATCTGGGCTGTATGGAGGATGTGGAAGTACTTGAATGTTTTTCTTCGCCTGAATTCCATAAATTGAGAGCTCAGGCGAGATGGCGGCGTTATATATATATATATATATATATATATATATATATATATAATAATTATATTATATTATATATCTTATATATATATATATATATATATATATATGATATATATATCTATATATATATATATATAATATATATAATATATATATATATAATATATATATATATATATATTATATATATATAATGATATATATATATATTAAGGTAGATAATAGATATATATATATATATATATATATATATAAACTGTTACATGAACTTTCATGAACTTACATCTAGTGTCATCTACTCAATGAATGAATTAGTTCTTAAAAATAGAATAGAATATCTGTCAGGTCCTCCTTCATTTTCCTCTTAGATCTGATTTTATAATGCTAAGAGCAGAAAAGCGTTCCAACGCTAACTTGCTTTGGATGTAGATCTAAGTAACAGCAATTGCAGCTTCTTGTACAATGTCAGGGGGGGGTGTACTTATTCGATGGCCTCTCTAATTTAATCTTCAAGTATATAAATTTTTTTCAACTTCTTCAGTGAGCAGAGAAAATTTTTTTAAAGTTTATGGAATATGTGTACAAAGGATGAGGAAAAACCTGACGTTTTCTTTGAACCAGACGAAGCTTTCGACTAAACTCTTCAATATCTAGAAGCTTTCATACTCATTTTCTGAGCTTTCTGAAAAATGACTTGAGACGGTAGTAATGGGATAGTTGTAGTTTCATCACTTACAATATGTTCAGATGTATTCTTTTCTTCCTGAACTTCTTGCAACCTTTTAATACAAATGGTCACGTTGCAAAGTGCAGATTTAGCTTTTTGTTGTTGATCTTCATTTAAGCTTACTCTGTAGATAGGAATTAATATAAACAGCAGCTAGTATAGAATACCATTGTCAATGAGAGAAATTTCTCTCGTTACCTTGGATTTTTTATTTCTTTGCATCTTAAATATAGATGGTATAAGGTTGAAGGTTGAATTCATTAGATGATTAGAATATAATCCAAATTGAAACATAAGGTGCAGGTTAAAAAAAAATTAGAAGTCTGCATGCATTTTGTGATGTGGAAGTCGCAAGTGAGTAAACTTGTATGAAGCGATTGAAGTCACTCACAGAGTCACAATTCATAACTTTGTCAGCTCAAAATTTTCTGACTCCAACTATACTATCTTGAAAGTTACTCCGACTCCGACTCCGACCTCTTGAAAATTACCGACTCCGACTCCGACTCCGACTCCACCCTCTTAAAATTAGACTCCGACTCGGCTCGCACACACTTCTAAAACACTACCGACCTCCCGACTCCGCGACTCCGACTCCGACTCCGACTCCGACTCCGACTCCGACTCGACTCCGACTCCGACTCCGACTCCGACTCCGACTCCACAACCCTGCTTGTTGCAAATACTGGCAATTTTACCCGTGTGTACTGCTTCAGTAGGAAGAAGCTTTTTAACATTAAGACTTCTGAAAACCTACTTGAGAAATACTAGTAGAGATGAAAGACTTACTGGGCTTGGCCTCCTCTACATACATCGAAATATTGACATAAAACTGTAGTTGTTATCTAGGACTTTGCCACTGCTCATGCCTTTGGAAATTATTTACACTTTAGAATATGGATGATTGGTAATTTATATAAATTATTCCCGTTTTTTCTTAGAAATTTAATATTTGACCCTTCCACTTTATATGTATATATAAATGAATGAGTCACAGGAGATTTTACTCTCCATCAGCGGGATTTGAACATTGGACTACTCGTCGCATAGTTAACAAATAACCGGATGCTCTATATCAACCTAGGCCACCCACGTCCCAAAAAAGAACGCTTTAAGCGTAGTTTTTAAGCACCCGGTTTTCTCATCCCAAATTGCTGGTTACTCAAAGGCCTGGCCCCCATGATAGATACGGTATATATATATATTATATATATTTAATATATTATATATATATATATATATTATATAATAATATCATATAGTATATATATATATATATATAATATATATATATATATATATATATATATGATCTGACTGTCGTCGGAGTTGGACGCATTGAAAACAGCTGGGAAGGAAGAAATGAGAAGAACAAGAGAAGGGTTGGAAAGAGATTGAAGAGGATGAAAACTCTAGGAGAGCTAATGAAACATGAATTGGAGCTATTTTATTATTTAGAAGTGGAGAAGAAATTTTATGAAACTGAATAAACTATATTTAAGAGAAAATAGTTTATTGGATCAAATATTTCGAAATTAAAATCAAAATTATAATAAGTCAAAATAATATTTAAAACTTAAAAAGAGGAGCTACAAATTTTTTTTATCCAGGTCTTATAATATGATTTTTACTAAAATATTCTGTGAAGGAAGAAAATTTGGAAATAGTTCTTTTAAATTATTAATTATGAATAACAAGATTAAACTGAAAAAAAAAAAAAAAACCCCAATAATTTTTTTTTTTAGACTACAAAAAAATAAAATTTTTGGAAAAAAATCCCTTTTAACTTTTTTTTTCCCCCTTTTAAGGGTGGGGACATTTTGGGGGGGGGTCCCGAAAATTTTTAAGATATGCAAAAACTGAAATTTGGCCAAAGATGAATGGATATTTCAACGTAGCCGGATTATAGCAAGCTCGTCCTTTCCATGGTTCTAGGGCGACAGGGTTAGCAACTCGGCGTCAACTTTCCTTTTTCCTTGATTACCTTGGGTTCAGCGTTGGATCTAATGCGCCTAGAAGCACAGATCATACCTTGAGAGCTCTTGGAGACGAGTTTTGAGCTAATGAGAGAGAGATGCTAGTTCTACTGAAAGGGCGAAAACCCTACCTGAGAGTGTTTAAGCTCGAGACTGGGTCGAAACATTGCGCCGAGAAAGTGGGCTTTCTGGAGTTCTAAGGGTTAAAAGTTTTCGGACGCAGGAGAAGACGCTGGACCTACTGACAGGGCGAAAGCTCTTCCTGGGAGTTGTTTTATAGGATTATATATGAATATATATTATATATAATATATATATATATATATATTTATATTATATAATATTATATATATATATATATATATATATAATATATATATTATATATTTGTATATATATATTATCTATACCATTCCGTCTGGTAGATCTCAAAGGGATCTGTCAGGTGTCGCCTCTACAGAACACTCTCCAGGCATTTCTGTCGTTGTATATTCTTCTCTCTTCGACCTCTTCGATCGTCGTTCCTCTTGCCCCCATGGCCTCGCCTATGTCGTCCATCCATCTTCTTCTTGATTTGTCCACCGGTCTTCGGTCTATCATTCTTCTCGGCCCCTCCCCCCCATACCCATCCTCTTATCATATCCGTACCATCTCAGCTGATTTCATTGGACCTGTTCATTTATTGATTCGATCTTTAACTCTCGTCTTATTGTATCACTTCTTCTTCTATCCCTCAATGTCACTCCCCTGATCACTCTCAAAACCCTCATATCAGCCGCCTCCAATCTCCTCTTCTGCACCGTAGTCAGTGCCCAACATTCGGAGCCATATGTCAGTAAAGGTCTCAGCATTGACCTATATATTATCATTTTAATCTCTGTTGGTATCGGGTATAGGGCTCCCACGTTTTTTGCGAACTTCTTCATTCTCCCATTTAGTTCTTCCTCCATTCCACCTCCAGCTTCCAATATCACACCCAGATACTTAAATTTATCCACCTGACGCAATTCATTTCCCTCCAGTATTATATTTATTTCTTCTCTTTCTCTGGCTATTTTCATTACTTCTGTCTTTTCTGTACTTATTTTCATATCCAATTTCTCTCATTTGGGTGTTCCATCTGTCTATCACATCCTGCAGGTCTAGTCCCTCTTCTGTTATTATGGCCGCATCATCTGCATATAGTAGAGTATGCTCTCCATTTATTCTTCTGCATATTCTTTTCAGATTATAATCCATGTACAATACAAACAGCAGGGGTGATAAGACACTACCCTGTCTCACTCCCATATTTACCTCAAACCATCTCTCTCTTCTTTGATCTGCTCTTATCATATTTCTGGACCCTTGATATGTACTTTTTATTGCTCTTATAAGTTTCTGCGGTATCCCATATTCCGGCTCTTCCATGATTCTCCACAGCTTTTCTCTGTTTACTCTGTCAAAAGCTTTTTCCAGGTCTATAAATGCCACATCTGCCCTTCTATTCCATTCTATCATTTTTTCTATTAGGGTTTTCATATAATATATTGGTCCTGTTGTGCTTTTGCCAGCCCTGAAACCATACTGCCAGTCTCCTGTGTTATTATCAACTTTGTTTCTCAACCTCCTCTCTAACACTCTTTCATAGATTTTACTGGCCACATTTAGCAGGGTTATTCCTCTATAATTATCACATTTCCTTCGATCTCCCTTCTTATATATAGGGCATATTATTGCTTCTCCCCACTCCGACGGTACACTCTCTCTGACCCACATTTCATTTAACAGTTCGTGAATCCATCTTTCAACTCCCTCCCCTGTCTTATACAACTCCGCACTCAGCTCATCAGTTCCAGGGCTCTTCCCCCTCTTTAGCGTCTAGATAGCTGCTCTGATCTCTTCCATTGCTATTTCTTCCATCTCCTCCAAATCTTCCTCTCGTTCCACACCTCCACCCACCTCCCCTCCTTCAAAATCTTCAAAGTTCAACAACTCTTCAAAATATTCCTTCCACCTTTCCATCACCTCTCCCTCTTCAATCAAAACCTCACCATCTTTATTCATTATTATATGTGTTTCTGGTTCCTTCCTTACTCTCATTCCTCTAGCTAAGCCATATATTAGCTTTCTTGTTCCTCTCACATCTTCTTTTAGTTCCGCTCCAATATCCTTCCATGCTTGTCTTTTACTCAATTTCTTTATTTGTTCTGCATTGTTTCTAGCTTCCACGTATAT
>JABUQX010094299.1:0-25000 GCA_015478945.1 Trachelipus rathkii
TTTATATGAATGTTATTTGTTAATTGATTTATTTATTTACTAATCTGAAAGCTCTATTTATAGTAAATGAATAAAATTAAAAGTGGAAGGATCAACTCAAAGGAGAGTAATTTTATGATTACATATTGAGACCTGCGCGCAGTTTTAGCAAGTAATTAAACATGCAATAAGCAAATAAATACTCCGGAAGTATAGAGTGTTCTCTTACATGGGATCCCTGTGTTGCCTATTTGACCCTGACAGGTGAGCTGAGATAGCGAGGCTGAGGTATGCGTGACTGATATAGAGCATCCTTAATTCCTAATGACCAAAGTTTTCTCTGCTTGGGTTTAATCGAGCGTATCTTTTAAGCTCATCCGGGGTCAAGTGGTCCGAGAGTACACTTGCTACTTCCGTCTAGCGGAGAGGGCCGATCTAATCTGAGTAAGTAGAAGAATCACTCACAAGGTGTGATTATGTATCATTATATAGAGTATAATATAATAATAGTAATGATAATCGAAGTATAAGAATATATATAATATAATATATAGTAAACTGTATGCTATACTATACTGGAGCTTAGATAGTCAGTAGAGATAGATGATAAATAGAGTAATGAGAGTATCGATGTGAAATTGAGAGTGTGCAATTAGATATATGAGATATATAAGAGGTCAATTAAGTAATACTAGTATAATAAGAATAATAATAGGAGTATAAGATATAATATAGTATAAATAGTATATATTATATACGAAAGAATAACGTGACGTAATATAAATAGTAAGTAATAGTATATATATAATAATATATATAGATAAAAGAGTAATATAGTATATAAGTATATGAGTAAGAGCTAGTATATATGAGATAATGAGAATACTATAGATCAAGTATATAGAGATAATATAAAAGATAGTAATAGTAGATTAGTATATATAGAGAGTTAGTATAAGAGAGAGATAGATAGAAGAGAGAATAATGAAGATATAATAGATGAGATTAATTGAGATGATGCTAGTTTTGTATTGAGTTAAGGAGATATTGCAGTTCAGGTTGATTTTTTTTATTTTTTTTTTTTATTGTTTATATGTAATATAGTTCAAACCTCACGGGCATAGCGCTAATTATCGAACGGAGGGGAAACTTCTCTAGGTAATTTCTACGTAGGATCCGAACTAGGATTCGAGACGGCAGAGCCGCGAACCCACACGAGAGCAGTTTAGAAGGAGAGAACCACGGGTAAAGCCGGCTTGGAGTAAAGTGGTAATTTGGGTGCGTTGCTTATGGGAAATATATTTGGTGTTTCAGAATTAAGGATACTTTTGTGTGACAAAAATGATGAAGAATGAGTTTTTGGATGGATTTGTGTCGTTGTCTTAAGGGTTGTTTAAATCAGGGAAATTCAGGAGTTTTGAAGTTGTTTTGGGTAGGGTATGGGATCAAAACGATAAGGAGAAAATTGGTAATTAAGTTGGACGGTGTGCTGAAGGACATTTGTGTTTATTGAGTATATAGCGCATTGGATATTAAGGTAGAAGGTTAGTTAATGAGTTATTATATGGAGTTAATGTGAGGGAGTACTCCGCATAAGTGCGAGACGACGAAGATAGGACCGACGGAATGTGGAATTAGGAGCAGGAGGTTGAAGGGAACTATGCGAGAAGTAGGTCGGAGAGACAGGGAAAAAGAGGTCGAAGATAACATCGACGAGAGATAGTATTCGCTGCTATGAACAGAGAGCGAGAACCGAGGACGCAGGCAAGCGGATTGAGGAAGAGATAGAGTTAAGGGTTAGATATAAGGATGACGGATTAGGTTAGTTAGATAGGTATGTGGTATAGAGGTATAGAAGTTAAGTATTAATGAGGACTAAAGTTACGGTAGAGTTAGGTTATAAGAGAGATGCGCAAGGTATTGATGTATGGAAGAGATTGACGAGTTAGAAGGAACGTACGAGAGAGTACCTGACGACACGACAACGCAATGAAGTCTATATAAGAAGAGGCAGTTTTAGGAGTAAAATTATGCAGCGGACCAGGATTTTTAATCTAAGTATAAAGAGGCTAAATAGGAGGAAGAGTTGAGGGCGCATACACCAGACTTACAAGTTCAAAAAGTGGAGAAAGAGCGTAATCAAGTTTCACTAGACCCAGTCGATTAGATGGGGTAGCAATCCCGCGGAATCGTACACCTCAGCCGGAAAGGGAGGTGAGGCGTGCCTATTGAAAGATACTACTGAGTAATTGCTCTCGTTGGTCCTACATGGAATTTCTTGTCAGTTCGGGTTTCCAGAATGGGGCCTGAAGAAGTAGAAGAATCTCGGTAGTCATAGCGAAACAAATAAGCTAAGCCACTGGCGGGCCATAATATATTATATATATATAGTATATATATATATATATATATAATATATAATATATATATATATAGGTAAGATAGAAGAAGTATAAGTAATAGAGAATTATTTTTATACTATTTTAAAGTATATCAATTTATATTTATATAATGGTAAAATTAACGTTTAGCTTATATTTTATATATAGTATAATAAAAGAATGATTACTTATACTGTCAAAAGGTCTAAATGAGCTGACATAAGCGATTGTATATCTGAGAACGGCAGCCAACTAGAATTACTAGCACCTACAAGTATAACCACACAAATTATATATTGGAATCTGAGCGGATTTTTTTTTATTTTATTTTATTTTTGCATTTATTCGTCGGAATATTTAAATAAAAAAATAAATTTCACCTCACTTTTAGGGAGGCTTCGAGAGCCGCGGGGGACAATAGATGGGAAGTAGTCCTCCCACGTCGTATCCTCAACAAAGAGCCGATAGGACTCACCGACTCCTGCACATCTTTTTATGCGGTTTATAATCACCTATGGTAATTTCACCTTATAGTTTAAAGATAATATCCATAATAAGTGTAAAAGGGACGTATAAATTATATAATTTTTTTATAATCTAAAATGGAATAACCATAAGGTAAACCGCTAAAAGATAGCAGGAGTCGGAGTCTCTCTGGCCTCCATATCACGGTGGAATACGAATCACGGGGGGTGACTTTTTCCCCCTCATTATCTAGTCCCTACCTGACGAGCTCGAGCGCCACTAAATGTGATGTTAAAAAAAAAATTTTTATAAAATTTTAGATCCGAGACGATAAATGCAATTTGAGGCTAAAAAAATAAAAAAAAATTTAAATTATAAAGAAGAAACGATTTTCTTAATAATATATTATTATCCGCTGCCTTCCAAATATAGAATATGATAATTATGTTTTTACACTGTATAGTGCTCCGTTTCTCATAGAGATAACTTACAGTATGTCTACTTAGACACTTTTGACACAATTATATATATTATATATAATATTATATATATTATATATATATAATAATATAATAATAATATATATACTTACTATATATAATATAATATTATATTAATTATTAATATATATAATATATATATATATATATATATATATATAATATATATACATATATAATATACTATATATATATATATTATAATAAATATATATATATATTATAATATATATATATATTATATATTACTATCTATATATATTATATATATATATCATAATATAATAATTAATTATATTAATATATATAATTACAAGTATATGTAATAATATATATAATATTAATAATTATATTATTAATATAATATTATATATATATAATATATTAATAATATATTTAATATATTCTATATATATATATAATTATATTACTAATAATATATAATTAATATAATAATTATAATATATATATATATAATATATTAATAATTATATAATTAATAATTTATATAACTATATATATTAAATAGAAATTAATGAAATAACTTCTTAAGAACAAAAGAAATTTGGTCAATTTTATTATTTTAAGACCTTTCAGAGAGATTTTGTTTGTGTATGGTTTGTTTATATTTTGGGAATAATAAATAATTAGGCCGTTTTATTAAATTGTAATATATCAATATATATATATATATATATATATATAACAAATTAGAATTTCTAAGTGAGGTTAACTGGACATGATTCAATATGTATATCGAGATGATATTTTTTGTTTAATCCAATTTTAAATTCGTCTTGTACGTTTGTTACTTTAGTAAAAATTTATTTTCATATAAAAACTTATTTAAACTAAACAACGTTCTAATAAAACATTAAAAACCTAATATACATATATTTAAAAAAGGACTTAAACAAAGTACTTTTGCAAACAAATTCCTAAATGATAACAAAAAAAAAAAAAAAAAAAAATTTTTTCATAAAATTTAAATATTCAATCCTTTTCTATATCCGGAAGCATTTTTAAAACAAAGTATAATACAATTTAACATATTTGGAATCAGCGGTTAAAGCGTATTAATAATAATGATATAAATAATAAAAAAAAAATACAATATAAAGAAATAAAACTATATAGAAAAACTCGAGCAGACGGGGACAGAGGGGGGGCACGTTTATCCATATACCTCTATATATACCCGTATGGAGGGAAGGGTGACGGAGGTTAACCCCCATACGACTAACCCAAATATATCACACAAGAGCGGTGGGATCCGCAGAGACCTTCAACCCGATATGAGGGGGTAGAAATATATGAGTCCTATTACCTGTCGTCCCTAGCGGAAGGACCGAGAGAGGACCCGACATTCACTGCCATCTTATGCGGTTATACCCTTGGGTATTCACTTTAGTTAAAATAAAAAAAAATTAAATAGTTAACGCTTACCGGGTATAGTAATGAATATATACCGTTAAATAAACTAGTTATAATCATGTGAGTACCCTATTAATAATATTATTAATCAAATTAGTCACAGTTAACCTAGCACTTATGATATAAATTTCACTTGTTGGTATACATTATAGTAGCAAATATATTAAAAAAAAAACACAATAAAATAATATCAAAAACCTGAGAATATACTTAGAATAATTATTTTAGGTAGATCAGGACACATTAATAAATTAATATATATTATTATATATATTATATAATATTAATTATATATATTAATATTATATATATGATACTTAACGTATATATATATAATAATATATATATATATATATATATATTAATTATATATAATATATGTAATATGATATATATATATATATATTAATCAGTAACAAATTCTAAGTAAAACTGCTAAAAAATCACGCTTCACTAAGTTTCATAAAAATGGAGTAAGAAACACAATAAACATCTCACCTTATTAGAGGTTTACTGAGATACACCTGAGCATCCACTCTGCTAGATTAGTACTATTACCAATTGTGTGTATTAACACCAACTATGAACCACGAGAGATACTAAAACGGTAAACCTATATCCATTTCATCACTAGAAATAAGATTACATATCATTATCCCAAAGAATTAAAAGAATTAGGCAAGAGCTGCTAGAATCTTGCAAGTAGGACCGCACTGCGTCTACGCTTGCCTCCGAGCCCTCCACTCCGGTCATGGGTCACACAGGGTGAGTATTCGGGGAGTAACGGTATCAGTAAACAAATCAGAACTGCATAAACAAACGCTTCACAGTTCCGTAAAATGGTAAGAAACAATTAAAATCCCTCCTTATGCGGGCATTTTCGTAACCGCTGCATTATTTCCAAAAATCCGCACTACCCCTCCGCAGTATAAGTATTAAAGTGATTCCAATGCGTGTTACATGTGGAGTAGCGGACACATATGAAGAGACCAAAGTACGACAGGCCTAAAAAGGCACAACCACCATAACGTGGTGGGAGAGGCGGCGGGAAGATCTCTGTTCTAGAGGTTCACTTAAGTACAAGATTGAACTTGCCTTATGTTCTATCTGGGAAAAATGAATGTAATACTTTCAGAGAGAATGGTGAAGGTTTCCTTGTTTAGGTCCTCCTCGTGTCTTGGTCTACGTGTTAACCAACTAGCTCTGAGTGCATACACTAACTGATAAATAACCGTTACTCCCACCGTAGTAGCACCCTGTGTGATTCCCTTGACCCGATAGTGGGGGCGTGGGCAATCTGGCCAAGAGGTCACTGTTAAATTTAGATCTTACCTTAATTTCTTTCTGTGAGAGACATTAGACTATTATGTCCTCACGAATGAGGAATCGTAGGTCTCACCTTGTTAGCCACTCTTCGTTGGCAATGCAGTAGGTAACACGCACTTGCGAAATACTATACTTCGCGAGGTGCGGGTTCTGAAACCCATATAACGGGGAGTCTTAATTGTTCTTTTACCATAATATATATATATATTATATATATATTTATGCTTACAAATTATAATACTATATATATAATATACCATATAAATTTAGTTATATATATTTTTAATAATGATATATAGTATATAATTATATATACGCTTTATATATTATTGAACTCCTAACATCGTTTGACCAAAACAATTATAATTCTAAACATTAAAACTGTATTGACGTATATTATATATCCAATAACCTTGTATATTGTAATATAAAAAGTATGACTTCACTTAAAATAATATAATATATATTCTTTACTATATAAATATATATTATCATAAATATATTAATATAATATATATATATTAATATTATAATATATTAATATAAAAGAGAAACTCAAATGTATATACATTTTTGGTATATATATAAATGCACTTCATTCTAAGAATAATCAGACGGGGACTAATAAATTAATATGTATATATATTAATATATTAATATAAATAATAATATATTATAATATATTATATATATATATATATCTATTATAATAAGTATATATGTGAAAAATGGACTGGAAATAAAGCGTCCTTGGTTGAATGTTTCTATCGTAGCGGGTCACAGGAGACGAGAATGAAGATTTCTGTCGCTATCGGAGATGGATAGTATGGCGACAGGTCGCTAACTAGACGCTAACCCGAGTCTATTATTTTCTTTACTGGCTTGTATTTATCTATGGTACACACCTATTAGCGTTATATATCTTATTATTAGGTACACAGTAATTAGAAATAAAGTACAAAACTTTGGTTGCATCTCACAAGATTTAGAGGGATGAATGTGCTTGGTCACAATAACTGACTAATTAAGAAGAAAAGATGCTAATTTTATGGCGTGCTGAAGGTAGTCGAAACTCACTACCATTGAAGAGTTGTTAAACTCGAGGACTTAGGACGATCGAAACCAATTTGAAGTACTATAGATATCAAAATTGATTTTTCACTAGAGTGCTATCTATAATGTGATTGAGATTAATTCTGAGTAGTACCAAAGTAAGAAAGATACTTAGGACAACTGAGACACAGTATGAAGAAAGCCCTATCTTGATGAGTTATTTGTATATAATATATATATATATATATATATATATATATTAATAATATAATATATATATATAATATATAATAATTATAATATATATATAATAATATTATTAATTAATATATATATATATATTACTATATATATATTTATATATATATATAATATATATAATATTTAATATCCTAAATATATATATATTATATATAAATATATGTAGGGACCCTGTTATGCTTTTAAATACACGACTTCGTCATGTTTGATTTTTGTTTTTGTTTTTTTTTTTATATATATTTCTAGTATGTGATAATCCTAACAGTCAATTTAGGGGTGACGACATGATTCAAAATATATAGGACCAGTTAACGTTTTACGCAACGTTGCCTTTCACATCTTTTTTACTTTTTGTTTTTTAACTAAAAGAAGTACTCAAGGGTAAACCGCAAAGATGGCAGGAGTAGGGGACTCTCAGCCTTCCGGGGGACACGACAGGGGTAGGACTATTTCCCCACCCCTCCGGGGAGGGTCTCCGTAACCCTCGCTCTTTGGTATTTGGGTCGCGGGGGTTCCTCCGCCGCCTCCCTAACGGGGTTGGAAAACTCCCCCCCCTAGCCCCATTTGGAGACCCATCCAAGACCCTGACCTTTAATAGAAGAGATTCTAGTTTTCAAACTTGTCCTCCACCAGTCTTCCCTGGTGATTGACAGCTAAGACATCCGGACTCGAGCCCCCCTCAATTCTAAACTTTTTGTATTATATATCTTGTTTATTTTTTAATGTCAAAATTTATTTATTTTTAATTTTTATTTTCTATTTAACATGTATATTTATTATTATTGTAATAAATAAGCATTTATTATAAATAATAAATATATCACTCAACAGTATAGGTCTAGAATCAAGTATGAAATTTGTAGGAAAATTTTAACTTGAGTAAATGATGTTCATTAACTTTTAAATATATAGAATATTTAAACTATTATAATTCAAATATATTGAAATGTAAAAAAATGAAAAAATTTGTTTTTTATTTTTTTTATTGACTTTTAATTTACATATTTTGTAATATAGATATATATGATAATACTTTATTATATTATAAATAGTAGTATAGGTCTGATATTTCAAAATATATATATGTAATTTTTAGAATATAAAATTATTTATATAGTCGTAACTTATTTTGAGAGATATGATTTAAATTTTTTTTTATATTTTATTGAGTTTTATCCAACTGATTTGTTAAATATATTTAAGAAATTTCTTGGAAATAGAGCCATTCTTTCTAGTTGAAATTCACTACTGAAAGCATTCTTAGTATTCCTATATACTAGCAATATGTTAAACAAAAAAAAAAAAAAAAATCCAAAACTGACGGAGTCTTAAAAACATAACAGATACAGCTATATATATTAATATTAACTAATAAAATAATAATATAAAAAAACTTATATATACTATTTCCTCAAAGACTCCTTAACTAACTTAATATTATTAAAATATATAATGTTATAGTATAGTATATATATACTATATATATAATATATTATATATAATATACTTAATATATATATATATCTACTAGTATATATAATATATATATAATATATACTATATATACTATATAATATTATATATATATATATATATATAGGTATATATATTATAATATATAATTATATATATATATATTAGTACTATATTAATATTATATTATATATATCATATTATTAAAGATATATATAATAATATACTATATATTTAATTATTTTATTTTCCAAGAAAAATATTCGAATCAGATGTCCTGTATTCAATATTTTTAGTATTACGATTAGATCATAAGAATATCCATGCTATTGACACTAAAGAGATAGTAGTATACTTTGTACGCTTCTGTAAAATATTCTTGTAAATAGGTCTTTGTTAGGAAAACCAAAGTTTGAATAAGAAAAACAAGGGCATTTTTAACTTTGTTATGTCTCAACACTATGTATGGATCTGATTGAAATAGATATAGTTATGACTGAGATCTTTTTTTTTAATTTTTTCTGATATGAAATTTCTTGATAAGATAAGCTGGAAAGTAATTATTCTTTCTTTTCAAAACCAATCTTGCAGTTTTAAAGAATACTCAGATCCGTATCTTTTTCTATTAACAATCATACTTATAGAACTTGTGATCTTTATCATTAACACTTGACGTAACTATATTCTCATTTTGAGGGATACTTTTCTATAATTTACTAATATACAATAAAATAAGTGGGATCATCCTCTTTTTGCTAGTTATATCTTTTAATCTTCTCCCTATATGTATAATCTATCATAATCCCATATGGCAATCGATTGCATGGGACATCCGAACACTTCAGAGTTTGTTTTGTTCTTTAATGAACGTTTGAACTGCTTAACAAATTATTATGCTGTATTAGTTCAAAATAAACATGATTTGTAATAAAAGAGTTTCAAACAAACTCTTTAAATTCTTATGCTTAATAAATTTAATTCCAAAGCTTTCAAAGTATCAGAAAAACCATTATGGAAACATCAATATAACCTTACTTAACGTACCAAATTTTATATTAATTATCATATATAATTTATTTCATACCTTTATTATTTCATGATGCATAGTATAGTGTGGTAATAAACAAACTATAAATAAAGTAATGCCGAAAAAAAAATATTATATTGAAAAATAAATCACTTTATTAAATACGAGAAGTGGCTTAAACTATGAGGGACAAACATGTTAAACTGATATCTGGCACTCACTAAATGACACACATGTTCGAATTAATTTATATAATTAGACTTTAAATTCATTTTTACTAATGAATCATAGTATTTACGAAATAAAATTCTGAGTGACTAATACAAATAAGTTGAATCAGTGAGAGATATTTTTATATATTATTGTATAGCCATACACGCCTGACGACACAGCATGGTCCACAATAGGACTGCGATTTTGAGTGGCTTCATAATATTATAAAAAAAATCCTTCTATGCATTGAGAGGTTATCTATTAGAGAACATATGTATTTATGTTTAAATGCCCTCCTTATAATTGACTATACGGACGATGAGTCAAATAAGAAACACTTTACTTCAAGAATAAAAAAAAGTATTCGTCACGTAAGATTAGTATCTTTCACACATCTCTCTGGAAGATGGTAAAAAGATTAAGTAAAATTAAAATTTTCTTCATATATGTAGCAGGGTTGTCGTCATTTAAAGGTGCCATTGATTACTGTATATATTGCAGATAATGAATTGGAGCTGAGTTACATATATTATTTTTATTTTGTAGCATGTAATTTGACCTCGAAACGTCCACTTGTGCTGGCGTGTTTCAAATTGAACATGGCGTGCACAGAAGATAAATAATACTGGATATGCAGAAATAAGACTCCTAAAGAAGTAATGTATAGATACACAATGGGTGTTCTGATTAAAATGGCATATACTACTGAGATCATTTATTACAGTAACAAGGAATAGAATGAACCAGGTAAACAAAATATTTGACAATTTAAAATTTTACAAGAATTCCAGAACCTGAAGATAACTAAAAAAAAAAAAATTAACACAAATTAAATCTATGATGAGACATTTTTACTTTTGGACTCTGTTTGAAGGAGGCATAAAACCTACTACAGTTTTGTAGATCGTCCAATTCTATCTACACCCAAAATTTTATAAAATCAGAATAATAGTAAAAATATTAAAGCGAATATTTAGACTGTTTTCAATATAACAAATATTTATAAAAGTTGCAAATTTTACTGTTTATATTAATAAAACAAAAGATTCTTAATAATAATAATAATTCATTGTTGTTAATCACAGTAATTTATTTCTTTTTAAAACCTCGGAGAATGATCGTTAATACGTCTAAATTTATTAAATTATTCAAAATTAAATTATTTCATCTTTTTCGGGTAAATATCCAATTTTCTTTGAGCTGTAAATGTTGCTAGCTAGGTTAAGCACACTGTCGCTAGTGACACTAGATGTAGAGGAGCATAATCATTTTGTTGCAAGGTCTGCATGAAAGATTCTACACTTCACTAAAGACACTAGATGGAGAGCAGCATAATCATTTTGTTGCAAGGTCGCATGAATATTCGTGTTTCTTAGTATTTAAACTAAAGATGCATAGTGGCTATAACTTGTAAACTATAAAGCGGGTTAAGGAATGTTTAACTCATTTATTAGTGGGAAAAGGTGTTGTAGGGGTTGCCTGTCACAAGTAACTCCTACTCATTTTGAATATGTGCATACTAGTAAGCTGAAAAGTGCATCACCTAAATATATGGTGGTATTTTAAATTTTAATTTAAGATTATTCTCATTTGTAATGCTTTTGTGCCAAAATAATCAGACTTTTTCTCCCAAATCTCTAATCTAAACTTGTTTTTAGGGCATATATCAACGTAGATAGTACCATTTTCAGCTATAAATTATTTTGTGAAGTGAACAAATTTAATATTCTGTCCATTCACTGTCATTCACTGCATCAGGCAAATTAGGATTCCTTGTGGACAAGGGATTTCACCTCCGTAAAAGTAAGACATTACTTTTACTATGTTGATACTAATTGTCTTATTGTTTTATAGAGGTGTATGTTGCTCCATTTTGAGATACCTGTGTGGCATGGCTTATGGTTATTCCTTTTTGCAGTATTGCAGCAGTTCTCCGAGCTTACCCAAGATTTGACCAACAACCCTTGGAGGAAGAATTGATATTACTCCCCAAGGGTAAGTTGAAGCTAAGTTAAGCCATGCTTAAGTATATATCTTATTTTGTTTTCTGTAAGGAGCACAATTTTACATCATGCCTACTTTTATATTTCTCAGGTTTTCTGTAAGGAGCACAATTTTACATCAGGCCTACTTTTATATTTCTCAGGTTCTAGTGCCGGGAATTACTGTTCTATTATTCTATGTACGGGACCTACTGCTGTTTCATTTCTTAGACTATTTTGTGAAATCTTTGTGTAAAGTCTACTACCCGAAATTCTACCGCCGAAAAGCAGAACCACCTTCAATTCAGCACAAACTATAAAGATAAGAGTCTCTCATTGTTTGCATCCTGCCACACACATACATACACGTATGTTCTTGTTCCTTGTTTATATGCACTTACTCTGGGAACTTGACTTGAATTTATTTATTTGAATTGTCTGATCTTCAATTCAACACGATCTTAGGTTTGGGTCTACTTCTTAGACCAAACCAGCAGCTAACAGATACTCAGAATCGTCACATTTAGATTACCACCCCCCTATTAATTGATATTTAATAAACGTTATTTTAAGACGTATTGTTTTCTTTCCCTTGATCATCAATTCATCAAATCTGTTATATTGTGCAAAAGGGAATCTTCATCACGTCTCACTTACTGAAGATTCATCATTTGCATAAAGACCGAAGTGGAATTGTTCAATGGTAATTACGTAGTTACCGTTAGAAATTAACTAATGCTATCATTAATAGTGGTGTAGGTAGGTTAAATATTAACTTAGTTAGTGTTTTCAGACTAACCTTATAACACATTTGTCGCCACAGTAACAGTAGTACTAACTGACTAATTTTCTCTCTTTTTCTATTAGAATTAATTCATTAATCTTTACTGACAGTTCCTTTTAGTCTCTAATCTTCGATCTTCGACGCTGTCTTAGTTTCTGATCTCACTTTCTCTAAATTTATCGGGTGGTTTGGGACCTCTGTTAACAGTTAATATCCGGGTCTTATTTTGTGATTATAACAGTGTTATTATATAAACTTAATTACGCGGTTAATTTTTAATAATTATAATAGAAACAAAAAAAAAAAAAGATAATGCTTTGCCTGGCCGAAGTAAAATTTTTTAGATCCAGTTGTCCGCCTCCGGTTAAAGTTTTAATATATATTATATATATTATTATTATATATATATATAATATAATATATAATATTAATATATATAATATATATAATATATATATATTATATAATATAATATATATATTAATATATATAATATAAATATATATATATATTAATTAGATTATATATATATATATATATATATATATAATATATTTTATATATATATATATATATATATAATATATATATATATATATATAAAGTACTACAATTGTAAAAAAAAACAAAGAAAATTCAAAGTGTTAAAATTAAAAGTATTTTTTTTGCGACATCATATATAAAATAAATTATTCTTTTCCAATTTGAAACTGAAATATAAAATGCATATAAATCGCCTATTAAAAGTGGCAATTATAAGTTATTCATATTATTATTTATTTATTATTAAAGTTATATATTAATTATTATAATTTAAAATTTAATTATTTATTTAATCTCATTACTAATTGTTATTATTATGGAAACGCACCTTGTTTTTTTTTTTTTTTGGATTTTCAGTTTGGTACTTCCCTTGTATGCCTTTGTTACCCTTTCGTCCTTTGAGTTATTTTAGAAAATTAATCAGCTGGAATTGAGCGACAGAAAAAAGGGAAAAGGAACCGGCGACGGCGAGCTTTCGTTTATAACATTCATGTTGACACAAATAGCTCCAAGCATCCGTGTGCGTACATGTGTGGTGTGTGTATGTATGTATTGTGTTGATGAAATCTAGATTGTGTCATCGCAGGAGAGAGAGGAGATTCGTTTTAAATACAATTTAAAAAAAATAAATAAAGCGAAAATATTATTTTTTTTTGAGCTTTTACGTTTCTTTGTGTTTACATTTTCAAATTTGTATTTTTTTTTTAAATAGTTTATTTTTTTCTTTATTAAATACCATAAGAAATATAATGACCTATTTCGGTGCAGTGTTGAAATATATTTTTTTATAATCCAACAAATTGTTTGTAATTATTAATATTTATTATTTTAATTATATATTTATTATTAATTATTATTATTATTATTATTATTATTATTATTATTATTATTATTATTATTATTATTATTATTATTATTATTATTATTACTTATTATATTATATTATTAACTATTTTTATTATATTATTATATTATTATTGTAGTAGTAAGTAGTAGTTATAGTAGTAGTATTTTTTCGGTTTTAATATTAATGAAAATAAATTAAATAATGGAATGGTATAAAAATGTAATTGATGAAGAACGAAGAAGAAGAAGAAGATGAAGAAAGATGAAGAAGAAGAATTGAAGAGGAAAACGGACGACGTGTTTGCGCTTTAGATTAAATTCGCTTATTTTGTTTACAAATCTCTTCCCTTCCGCTCTTTAATTTCACTCTCTCTCTTTATAGTTAAATATACTATATATATATATATAATATATATAATAATATATATATATATATATATATATATATATATCATATATATAATATTAAAATAAATAAAAAATTTATATTTATTAATATAAATATATATATATATATATATACCATTTTTATATATATCATTTTTAGTCGTAGAGTAGCAGGTTTAAAATAAATACTTTGGCAATTATTCAGTGAAGGTATATATATTTCACGAGTGTATATATATAATACTATATAATATATAATAATATTATAATATATATATATAAATATATATATAATAATATATTATATATATAATATAATATATATATATATATATATCTATATATAGCTGTGTTGTGGCTTCTTATATAAATATAATTAAAATGTAAAAACAATCCCTAATTTTAATTTATATTTTATCCGATTAATTTAGTTTCCCCGCCCTGTTTTTAAATGAATTTAAAATACTCGAAGAAAACGGCCTCGATTTTCTGCCAAAGTTTTGTTCGAGTGAAATCATTTCAATGTTTACTTAGAGATCTTAAATAAAAAAAAAGTTGGAGAATATTAAAATTCTTTAGAAAGAAAATACATTTTAATTTGTAAGTAATTGTTTGCTCTTTAGATATTAAAGGAAAAAATAGGTAATATTTAATTATTATTTGAAAAATTGTTGATTTATATATTATAATATATATAATAATATATAATATATAGTATATAGTATATATATATATATATATATATATCTATATATATATATATATACTATGATATATAATATATCTATATATAATAACAACACTCTGTGTTAATGTATCGAACTTTTTATATTTCATATTTGTTCCCTAATCTATGATTCGTATAATATTCATTCTATTTTTAAATCTGACAAAATTACTTACAATTTCGTTTTGGGTGTTTTGTGATTTTTATATTATATATTATATTATTAATAATATATATAATATATATATATAAATATATATATATATATATATATATATATATATATAATATATATATATATATATATATATAATATAATATATATATATATATATATATAATATTATATAATGATTTTTTTATATAAAAAATTAATGAAATTTTCTGCATTTCGAAATTGAGAGATTGTGAAGTCCATAGCCATTTATTTATTTAATTAACGCTATACATTTTTAGCAGGCTTTTTATTTATTATTATTTATTTTAGTTTGGTTCTCGTGTTCTTCTTATAAATGAAAATACGTTCTAACATTTGAATTTTCAAAATACATTATATTTTACATAAAAAATTTTACATTTATTTCAATTGAAACCTTATAATTTTTTATTACTTTTTTGTGACGTATTAAAATTACGAATGTTTTAGAATAAGTAATAACTTAAATGTCAGTGATGTTGAGTTTATTAACTAATATAAATTTGTAATGTCAAGATTTTTTAAAGTACAACGTGCCAAATTCGCACACACATAGCATATATATTATATATTATAATATATATATAATAATATATATATATATATATATATATATATAGTATATAGATCGAATATCTGTGTTCATATATTCAAGATACGAATTGTACTGCGAATATTTTTTCTTAATATTCACAAATGCGAATGCTAATAATTTATCTTTATTTTCGTAATTGCGAAAGCGAATATTACATATTGTCATGCAGTAATATGTCACTTTTTATACTATAACTTTAATATCTACTTTTGTTAAAGAGTTCAGACATAAAAATTTAATTAATAAAATACATTAAATTTGATGTTTCCAAGATGCGGCGGATTAGGACTCGCTCTTATACACCCATCCCACCAATTTATTTCCCCAATCTCCGATCTTTGAAAGAGGAGAACACCTTTATTAATCTATAGAGCATAATCAATAGATGAAATCAATTTTTGGAAGTTTATTCTTGAAAAATAATTTTTCAGTTCTCTCGTCATTTAATCTGCCACGTTTTTACTCTGGCATCACTGAAGAAAGGTTTATTGGCAACAGTTGATGGAGGACATGCAAGGTTAAGTCCTTGCTACTAACCATGAAAGATCAGGATACGTCTTTGGACACATCTTCCACCATGCAAGAAGATCTCTGTTAGTAGGAATGCTTTTCCCCTTTAACGTATTGGCCGACAATATTTAATGCCTGTTTAGACATCTGACAATTTTCATCATCACTGCTCAAATGTAAAAATGCATGTGTTGCTTGTGGATGGTTTTGAAGAAGTGTGTACTGATTTTTTAGTTTCTTCACATTTTCTGTTGACACTGATTTTAACCTTTTCCGTAAGAAGCTGACAGGCTAAAAAAAAAAATTATATCTAGGATCCAAAAACCTAGCTTTGGTCTATGAGAAATTGGACCTTTTGTCAATTTATCTCTATCGTCGCTCCCATCATCTTTATTCCTTAGCTGTTTTCCCTTGAGGATACTAATACTTTTTTTCAGAGGTCTTACGAGAGGAATGACGTCCGCTATTGATGACTTAATTTTTACTGATTATCTTTGTGCTAACTTTCAAAGGTTGGAGTACAGTGATACAGTAAGATAGAATAGAATTGTCATGGGATGTTAAGACATTTATTTTACCATTCAGAAGCTTCTTTAGTATCCGAAGCTACCCTGCTTCCTATCATTATGTATTACTGAAAATTGTGGATCATTAATTTTGATATGTATATTCTTCAGTTCTTTAGCCTTGGTCGAATATTTAAAAGAGTGTGTGCTGACAATTTTTTTTTTTTCTTTTTTTTTTTTTTTCTTTATTGACAATCATTTTGATAGACTTTTCTAACTTTTGAGGATGTTTAGCCACTTTTTAGATGGTAGGTGCAGTTAATGACTGAGGCATTTGTGTTTATTGACTCCAGAAAGAAACAGAACTTCTTTTATCACCCACGCATCCTCTCATGATACAGTTTGAAAATCATGCTGAAACTTATGGTCCATATTTCAAAAACATTATAAAACAAATATTAACATCTGAGATTTTTTACCAATTTGAAGTTCATGTGAAAAACTTTTGTGAGTTCAGCAAGAAGTGGTTTATTTCACATCACAAAATTTTGGTGTTTGAAGTCCTTGATTTCGAGCTTCTATACTCACAGTTACAGTTACGTTATAAAGTTTGTTACCGGGAAGAGATTATATAAGGCTATACTAATATATAAGCATAATTTTAGGAAGCAAAATGGTATTTTTACCTTGAAGACTTACACAATTACTTGTGTGAATGTCTGTTATCAGTTAAATTGCTATTTTGCTTATTAATATTATGAATATATGCAGGGTTTTAAATTTTCTTATATGGGGAACAAACTTCCTAACGTAATATACAAGACTATCAATATAGTAGTTCAGGACTTCTCAAGAGGGACTCAAGTTATCGACCGCACCATGACTCAATACTTGATATCAAGTGCCAACTCAGAATTTCCTAGTTAACTGGATCACAAAAGTCATATACGGGGGTTTTCTAAACAAGGTGTCGTGCGAACACGTTTTATTATTCGCGAATCAGTTTGTCTAAGAGCGAATTGCTATAATATTCGCGAATAGGGAATGGCGAATATGAAAATCAGGCGAATATTCAGTCCACCCTCACTAATATATATATATAATATATATATTATATATATATATATATAATATACTATATTATATTATATCTTTACTATATATAAATTTTATTTTAACAAAGGATACGTTTTTAATATAATATTTAATATCATAAACACTTGTCTCATAACATCATTTTCCCTACTAAGTTATATATTATGTATAATAATATATATAAGATATTTATTTACCTACAAATAATATATATTATATATATATTATACACTGCTGACTAAAAATAATAATATTTATATAATATTATGTTAACAGCGCTAAAACTATAAATTATCTTGTCAAGTCCGTATTTAGTTCAAGTATATAAACTTTATGCGTGACAGACCCCTATCTTAGCCTTACCTCAAAATCAGAAAATAAAAAAAAAGCAATAACTATTTAATTTATAATAAATAATTTTTTATTTATAATATAACCAAAAAAGTTCTCTCCCAAACCCTG
This sequence comes from Trachelipus rathkii, assembly GCA_015478945.1. Classification (NCBI taxonomy): domain Eukaryota; kingdom Metazoa; phylum Arthropoda; class Malacostraca; order Isopoda; family Trachelipodidae; genus Trachelipus; species Trachelipus rathkii. The sequence continues at coordinate 18,746 of JABUQX010094299.1, forward strand.
ATTTAAACACGGGCGGAGGCGGGTCCTGAAAACGAGCCTTTGTTGGAATATACGAGGTTTCGCGAACCCACTTACCTACACCACTCTTTCACTTCGAGAGGAGAGAACAAGCATATACAATCTCTCTAAAATTGATGTGTGAGTCTATACACACACAATAAATAATAAATATATATAACTATATATATAAAATAAAGAAACGAAATATTCTAGCTTTCCCTATACAATATTATAGTTTTAATATAGGTAATTATAATTTAGTACTTAATATATATATATAAATATATATATATTATTACTATAAAATATATCTTAAGGTTCTTCACTACAGATGAATGCCTAATGAATTAGAAAACTGCGAATAATTATATGGATCAACAAGTTAAAATGTGTAAAGTGTCATTGAGGCAATATAAATGGATTTAATTCAATACATTAAAATAGCCCTTCAAAGCAATACTATATATTATAGCTATATAGTAAGTATATATAAGTTTTCAGAATACAAATATATTATTATATATATTATATTTCTAAATATTTAAAATATAATAATATATATATATATTCCTAAAATTTTAAATAATAAATATATAATATAGCATTAATAATATACATATTCATAAACTATTGCTATATATATATATAATTATATATATACATTATTCGATATAAATAAGTACTAAATATATAATTATACATATCAAATATTATATATTGTATGAACTATATATAATAATATTATGGTTATACTAGAATTTATTTTCCTAAAAATGTTCATATATATTTAATAATATAATAAGTTTATAAATAAAATTTCCAAATTGTCCAGACACGATTCCCACTTATATTGCACACGAGACACCCCACACACACACAACCACACACACACACACACACACACACAGATCACCACAACACACACACCACACACACACACACATACACACACACACACACCACAGCACACACACACACAACACACACTATATATCACCCACACACAATCACACACACACATACATATTCATAAAAGATATTACAATTCAACATTTCATGGACCACACAGAGGTGGTTACTTTTTTTTATGAGAATGGGTTGCGGAACACAAAAGCCTTTTTTTTCTCATCCGTTATTCTTAGTGAAGCGGAACCTGGATCCGGATCCGGAATTTTTTTTCTGCTATTTACTGTTAGAAAATAAAGTTGCTCCGAATCTTCCCGGAGCTTGTCGCATACTTTAACAAACGATCGAGGCTTATCCTAGGAAACTTTAAAATTGTGGTACGCCGGTGCCGGAGTCGGGGTGGTGACATTAATGGATAATCCGACAGCATCGGTCATAACATCCCCTCTTAGAAAGTACTGTAAACTAAGTATTTGTGAAACAAATTTTCTATATAGTTATAAGGTGACCCATTTTTTGATCTAACTATATTAGTAGTCAACTCAATAACTAATATATTATTAATATATATATAAGTCTAATATGAGTAGATTTATAATTCAACTGAATGGAAACAATTATATTATAATTTAAATATATTTAAAAGATAATATATATATATATATACTATATAATATTACTACATATATAATATATATATTATTTTAAATATAATAAATACACAGTAAAAATTTTATTTATATAATCATATATATATTATAATATAAAATATATTATATATATATATATATTATAAATATAGTATAATTTATATATATATATATATTATATTATAGGTGACCATTTTTATCACTATAAGTATATATATATATATATATATATATATATATATATATTGTTAAAATTTTATTTTGTAAATGTTTTTTTTTCGTTTTTTATTGAAAAATAATGAAATGATTTTTATTTATCGCCCTTTTACATGCAATGTGTGAGAAAGAGCAACTGCTTAATATTTCATGTTGCATTTTGTATTAAAATAGGAAAATCGTTATTCTCTTTATATATACTATATTTATATTATAATTAATGAATATATAATAATATATAATAATATCATATAAATATATATATGTATATATATATATATTATATATATATTATAATAAATAATATATATATATATATATAATATTATAATGACTATATATATTAATATATATATAAATATATTAAATGATCATTATTAGTCACATAGATTAATGGTTTATATTGCACAATTTTTCAAGTTTAAATAATAATAATATAATAATAATTAATACTAAGCATCTACATAATACATATAAAATAATAATAATAATAATAATTGAAAATACATCAATAATAATAATAATATAAAATATTGCATCAAAATGCTTCAAGAATGAAACAGCCGATTGAGAAGTTAAAATAATGAGTGTAATTAGTTATTTTCTGAAAGTAAATAAGATTTTCTCTCCCTATAATTTTTCTTTATTTTTTTAAGTTATTTTTATTAATAATTATGTACATATTTTATTTATTATTGATTAATTAATTATTTATATTAGTACTATATAGTATGAGAATTATTATTTCATTATTATTCATTTAAGGGTCAAATGAGTGTATTTTCGAATTTATTCCCATGTTTTTCGCCCTCGAAATATCCTTATAGTTTACCTGACCCGCTGGTTTGGGGAAGTGCCGATTACAGTACCGACCTTACACCCGCAGGTTAGGCTAGCAATATACACCTCACCCTATTCTGTCTTGTCCAACTTATATTTCGAGGGTTTCAATCACACGATGCTATCGCATTATTGCATCTTAAGTTAATACTGCCCTCTTTATGCAAAAACTTGGTACTGCCTAAACAAGGATAATTGATTGAGTTTTTTTGTACGCACGATTTTTTCAACATCCAAAGGTGAAAGAAGGCTCTGAGAGCGACAGTTCACTCGTGTTTTTTTGAATGTTTGTAAACGAGACATTTCTGGTCAGGGTGTATTTGAGAGGATTAAATTAAAATATTTAGTATTTAGGAATAATATTGTTTAGTTTTTGATTTCAACGTGAAGATAAAGACTTATTAACTTATTTAATTAAAACTTATAATAAAGATCTTTTTATATTTGTTATGTATTGTATAATATCAAGAGATGCATATTTAAAAGTAAAAGCGATTTTGTAAACTGTCTTTTCCCCAAAAATTATAAACACATACATTATTTAAATTTTGAGTAGAATTTAGTTGTGCATTTATTATTATTATCTTTATTTAATTTAATCTATATTAAATGTATTTAATTATATAATTATTTATATATTATTAATTAATATTCATTATTATTTAATTATCTAGTATATTATTACATTATTTAACTTCGTATTATATCTATATTTATATAAATATATTATATAATTAATTTATTAATTATTTCGTTTTTAATTAATTTTTCAATATTATTAATGTAATCGTAAAGTGAGTACTGTTACGCAAAAAAAAATATATTTAACGTGTGTTTAGGTTTAACTAAATGCAACTAATAGACCATCTTTTACATAAAAGTCCAACTGGTTATTATATTTATTTAAGTATCCATAATCATTATGTATCCAAATCCCAAAATCAAATAAATATTACCTCCAATCATAAATAGTATATAATGCCTAGACTAGTATAATAATAATAATAATAATATATTAAATAATATAGATAATAATATAACTAAAAATTAAATCATATAAAATTTTATATAATATAATACCTAAATAATAAAGTTGATCCCTCTTCTGATAGTGATGCCACTTACCTACTCTGAAGTGTTTGAAAAAAAAACTATAGTATATTAGATTCATTATAAATATATAGAATTGTGATTTATGTTAAAATTTACTTTGAGAATACACACAGAGAAGCGACATCAACAAGGTCGTAATAAACAAGCAATCACAAGAATAAACAGTTAGTATTCAGGCATTTTTTCCTTACCTGATTTTATTATTCGTTTATATTCCCATGTGATCCAAATACTTCACCACACAATTATTTGCTATTTCCCTAACACGATAATGAATGCAGGAAATAAGAAAACGTTAATACGACATCTATTTCAACAATCCGTCGTATATCTGCCTAGGGAAAACGGGAGTTGCCTAACAGGGACAAAGCACTTAAAAAATAAGAGAACGAGAAAAAAAAAAGACTATATGATATCTATAAAATTATGTTTTATATATAATAATGTATATATATAAAATGTTTTATTTTATCCTCACACTCTATTACTACTATACCTAATATTAGTTAATAAGTTATATTTACGCATACATATATCCCATGTACGAATATAGATACACGTAGTAGTAAACTTGGTGTGGAATTTATTTATATATATATATAGGCATTTAATAATAATTTTACTAGGGAATAGAAGAATTTTTAAGTATTCAGAATAGAAATAATATATTACATATATTATAGTAGTATAGTATAACATATATATTATATATATATATATGGAGTTGATTATTTAAGTGATATAACGTAAAGTATTATTAGGAAATAGGTAATAAGGTTCACGAATGCGGATATGTTAAATCGTGAAGAGAGATTTAAAGATTTGAGAAGGATAAAAAGTATGTTTTAGAAGGAGAATAAATGTAAAAGATAAAGAAACAAGATAAAAAGATAGAAGAGAGGAGAGAGATAATGGAATAATGTTATGGAAGGAAAACGAAGGGAAAATTGAGTTTCATTATTTAGCTTTATATCTATTATTCTAATTCCATTCCATTTCATTAGGCTTTCCAGATTAGAAATAAAGACTAACTTAAATAGTCTGAAATCTCTACTACTTTCTGCTAAGGAGATTTAATCCCCCAGGGGATTCGAAACCGCGCTCCGACTCAAATTGAAATTTTACCCTTGTATAACGGGGTTTTTGTATGCACATCACAACATTGGCGCTTGCAATGGAAATGCCGTGATATGGAATGTTTATTGCGTGTCATGGTAAGTTAGGGAGAAGTATATATATATATATATATATATATATATATATATATATATATGTAATAATATATAATTATATATAAATATTATAATTATATACCTATATGTATTCAGTAGATTATATCAGTACAATACCGATAGCTATATATTAATTATATATATATATATATAAGTATATAATATATATATATATATATATATATGTACATTTGTGTTCGGTATGGGCATTTCTATTGTTATCACCATAACCACTTAGCACCTACTAAAATTAAATAACATTTGCTGGTGTTCCTTTATTAAATTGTCAGTCGCTAGGGTTTCAACAATAGGTCTGCACAGAAGCCAAATCCGAAGTTGGAATTCGTTCTGATTTTAGCGTATTTTGCATACATTAAAAAGAGGGGAGGGAGAAGACCTCGCTGGAATTCAATTGTTTAAATTCAATTACAAAGGGGCTAAACACGGCAATACGGAGACGTGTTAAGTAGATCCTTGAATTTTGAAATGGGTTCTTACGAGGAGGGAAACATTAGTGGGTAAAGAAGACATTTTTATTGCTATCAATCTTCTTCTTGTTTTCTCATCGTCAAATATTTCGAATATGGTTGGTCATTCCTAATTCTCTCTCTCTCTCTCTCTCTACCATATATATATATCTCTCTCTCTCTCTCTCTCTACATATATATATATATATATATATATATATATATATATATATATATATATATATATATATATATATACTATATATCTATATATATATATATATATATATATATATATATACAATATATATATATATATATATATATATATATATATATCTCTATATATATATATATATATATATATATATATATATATATATATATATATATATATCTCATATATATATATATATATATATATATATCTCCGACGGTCATCGAGAGTAAAGACGCGGTAAAACCAGAAAGGAAGCGAAAAAGAGAAACATCAGAAGGAAGACTGGAGAAGAATATTAGTGTTTATGGAAAGTAGGATAAAAGTTCTAAGAAGGCAACAACATTTGCTTTGAAAATTCTGTTTTCAGAAGAGAAGTTAAGTTTGAAGTTTAAGTTTGAAGATTTAATAACTGTGTTGGCGATTCGAAATTTCAATTTTTAAAATTTAATTAATATTTAAATAATATCGTTTAAATCTCGGCAACATTTCTTTTAATTATTTTGAATGAGATATTAAAACAAAGAAAAAAAAATTGAAACTTTAAATTCTACGATGGTGAACAGAGCTTTTCGTGTGAAGCTGCCAATCTCGAATGATGGCAAGTCATGATT
>JABUQX010094299.1:27500-35000 GCA_015478945.1 Trachelipus rathkii
TTATATTATATATATAATTATTATATATATATTATTATATATATATATATATATTATATATTATAAAAATATATTTGTAGTAACTATATTAGTAATAATTAAATTCTTTTTTTTTTATTAAATTTATTATATTTGGTCTTAAATTATTATTCTTATAATATAGTTAAAGCCATTAAATTTTCTTTAATTTTCATCTATTTTTTTTCTTTAATTTTTTTGTGCTTTTTTTTTTCTTTTTTTCCCTAACTTTTTTTTCTATTCATAGTTCGCTATCATCTACCATCATTCCTCCTTCCTTGACGTGAACAAGGGGAGAGTGAACATTGATGGCAAAGACAAAGGAGCAACTCGCGATATTATCCACCCTCTTCTATTTTCACCTTTATCCGCACTAACCATAAGGATCAATTTACTTACTTGTTTAACCTTTGATGTTTCGGTCTATTGTCCCTCCTCAATTTTCATGTTGATGGCAACCGTATTTAAGAAAAAAATATTTGTATAAAATACGAAAAGCGTCAATCTTACAAGCGTTGCTCCTACAGTTCTTTGCGAGGGGAATTAAGGACCAAAAATAACGCATTTATCTTACTGAAATTCACAATTATTATTATTATTTTTATTAATATTATTATTTTTAGTAGTAGTAATAGTAACAGAAGCATAATAATAATAATAATAATAATAATAATAATAATAATAATAATAATAATAATAATAATAACCTTTGGATCTGGTATTATTTTACTATCTTAAATTTTATATGAAAAGTATAAGTTTGCGTTTATTTTTAGTAAAAAGAAAACAAGGAAAACCAAAAGAAAACTTCTTTAACAATTTATTTTTCTTTGAATAACTAAAAATGCGTATTGGGTGAGCACTTAAAATGCGTTTTTGTATGCAAAATGCGTCTGTAAAGCTTTCAGTCATTTCTCTCCAACATAATCATATATTTCATTCCCTTTCTATTTGAGCCTTCGTTGCCTCTCATCTCTTCCTCTTTCTCTCTCATCCTTTTTTTCCCGTTATCGCATGCATTAAAGTAATCTGACAAGAGCCTATGACTAAATGGTTCCCCTAAGATACACTTTGATTTGCTCCAAGAGAAAAACATGTGCTCCCTTCCACGTCTCCACGAGCACTAAAATTTAGCGTAACAAGTAAAGTGTATTTACATCAATTAGAGTTGACATTACGTGTGTATCAATCGTCATCTCTCATTGTTCCTCAGGCCATCGTTAGCATTGATTATTTGGGAGTTATATGAACAATTTTTTGTGTTCCAATTTCTTTGTAGACATGTACGATAGGGTTTTGTAATTTACTCAAAACGTTTTAGAATGAATGAATGATATATATATATATATATATATATATATATATACATACTATATTATATATATATTATATATATAGTATATATAATATATTATAGAATATATATATTATATATATTATAGTATATATATATATTCTATATATATGGATATATAATTATTACTATTATTAGTATCATTATTAATATAATAATAATAATAATAATAATAATAATAATGAATATAAGGTAATATAACTTGTGTGAATTATTATTTTTATGATTCATTATTATAATTTATAATATACTGTAAGTCTTAATCGGATTGTACGTTTCACATTTTATTTTAGCTGTTTTCTTTTAAAGATGGATGAAGCAACACTACACACCCTCTCATCACGAGCACACTAGTATATTTAATATATAGTATATAATAATATAGTAATATATATATATAATATATAGTATATATAGAGTATATAAATATTATATATAATATAACTAGGTAGATAAATTATATATATATTGGTGATATATAAAAGGATTCGTTCGAAAAAGTATTTTTTTACTATTGGTTTTGTATGTTGTTTTGTGTTACTGTATATAAGAGTTTATGTTACTGTGTTTTTTATCATTTCAGTCTTGAGATCTGTGCATTGATTAGATTTTTTTTGTTATCTCTGATGAGGGGAACTCATAGGTAATTATACTACACTTACCTGGTACTGTCGAGGTTGAGTGCCTGTGAGGGGGAGTCGATTTGCCGAGCCTAGTCCTCTGCGTTGGTTCATACTGTACGCTTTACCAGATGTTCGCATGGTAGAACTGCCATGAGCACGTTCATATATTTTAGTTAGTCTCTACCATACCACAATCTTGTTACTACTTTAAAAATAAATAATATTGCTTGTTTCTTTCTTATTACCCTACTGAAAAGGTCATTTATAACTTTGATTTTTCTGAGGGCATTAGAGAGCTCTTTTACCTTCTTCTAAATCTTTATTACTCTTTTGATCAAGCCTTTGCCTCTAATTCGAGTTTAGATATACCGTCGTTAGTTCTCCTTCACCTTTTCTCTCATATCTTATTTATGACTTTGGAGTAAATGCGAATTTTCGTCTTAAGATTGTGATACATTTCAGGTTCTCAGAGCAAATGGAATAGTGAATTCATATGGTCTTGAGGGCATCCTTTTTTTTAAAACTTGATGCCGTGTTTGATATAAGCCCTTATAAACCTTTATTTCCTCTACCTATTAATTCCGACCTCTCATTCCCGCCGAAAACACACGCTCATTCAATCTGTGTTGCATAGAAACATTCTCAACCTTTGTATGTATTATGTACGTGGCTTATGAATTGGCTGGTTTTCTGGAACTGGAAGTTTTTAAAGGCATTTTAATCCTTCTAATAAACTTGTCTTATGGTGTAAGCCCACGAGGTTGTTGTAGTTTTAAGTAGAAAGAAATTATTAGCGTTTGGAAAGATCTTTCCTCTTATGTAATTAATTTCCCATAAACTATATAATTTACAGAGTAATGCCTTATGGATTGATCTCGTCGGCGAGAGACATAATTCAGAATGCTATTTCAAAGGGTTTCACCTCAAAATAACTATAATATTGATTTATAGATAAATTCAATTGGCTATTATACTTTCAACTGAAAACACTTCTAAAATTTAGTTTATGTAATCAGAAAGATTCCTAATTAATTAATTATTATTAATCTCCATCACTTTTAGTTTATTCTTAATAATCATTATTATACTATATTATTATGATCATTTAGTAATTATTATTTTTAGTATTAATATATTATTCATATGTAGTCATTAATCTCAATCATTATCCTAATGTTAAAAGCAATATAAACGCCTAATTGGTGTATTTATTATGTAAACTATATTTTATAGTAATATATATATATATATATATTGTATAAGAATAAATATATACATTATATTGAGTATAAATAGTATATACCTATATTTAACATGAGTATATATTATATATATAAGGCGGTATATAATTATAATTATATATTATATATATAATATAATATATATATATATATATATATATATTATAATATATATATATATATATATATATAGGTAGATAAGTTATAAAATTTTGGATAAATTTCCGTATGACTCCTAATTTTACGGAAAATTGTTTCAAACAGACAATATTGTTCTCATACAAAGAGGTGATTCCAACAATTTAGTCGCTTAATAATGAATAAGAAAATCAAAAATAATAGGATAATAATAAATTAGTAAATCAGTTTAGTAATAAAATAATAATAACATTAATCAATACCTCCAACTCACTTTAATAAGTCGGATTAATATTATTGTATGTTGATGTAAATGAATAGTAAATAATTATTAAGAATAATAATATTTACATAATTAATTAAACAAAAACTATCATGGAAAAAATATAATTTTACATTAATATAATAATATTAATTGAATAATTTAATTAAATAATAGATAATAATATATAATAAGTAATAATTAATACAATAAATCAATATAATAATATTAAGTAATGTATAATTAATAGATTAATTATATAAGTATAATAATAATAATTATTATGAATAATAGAATAAAGGATTTATGTAATCAATAAACCATAAGTATATTAATAGTTTAGGAGCCTATAAGAATTATTAAATTTATAATAAGAAATCGGTTAACCTACACTTAACCTACAAAGTTACTAAAAACTACCTACATATAAGAGATCAGTTAATAATAAATAACCGTTTTTTTATAAATGTCATTATAAAGTGTCATTTTCCACACAGCAAAAAGTTAATGTAAAGATAGCTGGCATCCATTAATGATGAACCTTTAGTTATAAATAATAAATAAAATATGGTACCATAAGATTAATAAATAAAATAACAATGGAATAAAAATATGGATTTAATAAATGATAATAGATTTAAAAATAATGAATAATAAGATTAAAATTAATAATAAATGTGCAATTATCGTTAATCAATAATTCCTTTGTAAGTCGAGTCTTTTTCGGTTTGTACCATAAGATTATTCACCTATATCATTATGTGTTTGTGAGTTTGAAGCTTATACTGTTTTATATTCCCAAAACTTTTAATATTTTTCTGAACTAAAGTTTTTTTCTTCGTCTTTTTATTTTCTTTTATTTTATTATATTATTTGTTTTATGTTGTTGAGTCTCTTTTTTTTCCCCATTCTCTTTTTTTATATTTTTATATTTAAAAAGATACTGCCGATAAATAATTTATTATTATTATTATTATTATTATTATTATTATTAATATTATTATTATTATTATTATTATTATTATTATTATTATTATTATTATTATTATTATTATTATTATTATTATTATTATTATTATTATTATTATTATTTTGTGTATTTACTTCCCAGTTAATCTCTTGATTATTTGAAACCAAAAGGTTGAAGACTGTATTAATGATCTTGGAATGTTATTTTGTTGTTGCATATTTGAAGTAATTTAAGATCTGACCGTGATCGGAGCGGTCAGGTGATCTTACCTAACCTTACTGGAAAGCTGCTTACGCACGCTTGAATAACAACAGTAACGTACGAAAAAAAGGTATTGTTCGTATAATGTACCTGCCCCTAAATTAGCTTCCTTTTTCCTCTTGGTCTGTTCGGGACAACACCTCACCGTCACATTCCGACGAAGATATGAAGCAAAAAAAAAGCTGCGTCAGCAAAAATCCTTCAAGACATGTGTTGAAGTCTCGGCACAGCGAATTCCATTGGGTATAAAGGACGAGCGTTTCGCTAGTGAGTTCGATACCTTCTGTCGGGGTTTGATGAATCTCGGGGTTCTTGCTAAGTGATTTTTTTTTCATTAAGAAACTGTAGCGTTTTATGCCCAGATGCTTCGTCTTTTATATATATATCATAGTATATATTATATATTATAATATATATATATATTATTACTATATTATATATATATATATATTATTATATATATATATATTATATAATATAATATTATATATATATATCGTATATATACAGTAATTTCTGCTACTCGGGCTCTCTCTCTCTCTCTTCTCTCTCTCTCTCTCTCTCTCTCGTCTCCTCTTCTCTCTCTCTCTCTCTATAATATATATTATCTATTATATATATATATATATTTTATATATATATATAATATTATATATTATATAATATAATTATATATTATATATATATATATATATATTATATCATGGGACTCCCAGTAACTTTTTGCTACTCGGGCTCTCTCTCTCTCTCTCTCCTCTCTCTCTTCTCTCTCTCTCTCTTCTCTAATATATATATTATATTATATATATATAATATATTTATATTATATATATATATATATTAATTATTAAATATATATATAATTTATTAATTATATATATATATATTATATATATAATATATTATTATATATATATATATATTTATATTATATTTATTATATATAATATACATATATATATATATTCAAATACTTAACTTATTGCTAATTTACGTTTTCTTTAATATAAAACATATTCTATGGGTAACTGCTATTGCTTTTCACTCCGCTATTTCAAAAAAGCCCGGACGTCAGCTTTTATAATTTATTGAAATATAGCATTATTCCTTTTATTTTTTAATTTTTTTTTTGAATAAATAATTTTAAATAATCTCTTATATGTATTATGTAATAATTTCTTTCATATGACTAATTTTCGCAAAAAAAAAAGTTAATTTTATCGCAATTTTATGAAATTTGTAGATCAACCGTTTCGATAATGATAACTCGGGCTAAGCCCGAGCAGCCCTTGTGTAGAAGTCGCCTCTGATATTATATATATATATATATAATATATATATTATATTATATATATATATAATATATATATTATATATATATATATATATATATATAATATATATCGGAGTAAAATTTAAAAATCTGAAGCTAAAAACCTTTTGGTTAAGAACAATTTATATTATACGGAAGCTTCCTTTTTTCTTCTAAAATGGAACTTGAAACTCGCGTCCGTTATAACTTATTACGGACAGGAAGCTGTCCATAGGGATACAATAGAAGCGTCTGACCGTTGTCCGTCCGTAGCGATGCGGACACAATGCTCCGCAGGTATACGAGAGACGTAATGGTGAAGCCGCGGTTAAAGATATTGCTCTGCAGAGACACATATAGCTTCGAATAAGTCTCCTGTCCTTTGTGTGGAAAACTCAAAAAGATTTTTTCCCTTACCTGTAATTAACTACTTATATATATATATATATATATATATATATATATATATTATATATATATATATAATATATATATATATTATATAGTATATATATATATATATATATATATATATATATATATATATATATATATATATATATATATATATATATTGGGGGTGAGGGGGGGTACTAGTGTAATGTACGTAAATTATGATGAAAGTGTGCATTACCAGCCAGTTCCCGTTTGTGTTTACTAAAATAATAAAAATATGTCAATTATCAAGATTTATTTTTAATGTTTAATATGTTTAATGAGGGATCAATAGACATTAAGAATATATAAATGGGTTAATAGCCTTAGTTCTTTATTAATATTTAAAAAATAGGAAATAAAAAAGCTCCATCAGAATATATATATAAAAAGAGGAGAAATATTTTTTTTTTGATTTATGCGTCGGCCCCGTGCCGCCATTGTTTGGTTCTAAGCTCGGTGTTTACCCGATATAAATAAATTTCTGATTGATAAATTCGTTGAGTTTCCTCTCCGTATCAATAAAAATGGCCTTCCATTCACGATAATTTTTATCGCTTTAAACGTATGTGATTAACGGATTTGCGGACTTGGTTCTGCAAATACTTTTAAGCACCAATGCCACTTTAGTTCTAAATGCAATAAATTGCATTGTGTATTTACTTATGGAAGCGTTAAACATGAAACCTTTATATACTCAACAGTTATTGATTTGCACACACCCACATATACACATACAATAATACACATAAATTTACCTATATGTATGTATGTTTCTAAAAATTCATATCGCATGGGTATTACTTACCCTTGAGGATGGAAACTCACTAGAAATTTTTGTCAGGAATCGAACATAGTACCTCCGTTGCACGAGTTCATGTTGTCA
>JABUQX010094299.1:40000-50000 GCA_015478945.1 Trachelipus rathkii
TGTCAAACTCAAACTTACGCAAAATTTTAATCATGTGAGTAGAGAAAGGATATATATATATATATATATTATATATATTATTATAATATTATATATATATATATATTATATATATATATATATATATATATATATATATTATTATTATTATTATATATATATATATATATATATATATATATATATATATATTATATATATTATTATATATATATATATATATATATATATTATATATATATATATATATATATATATATATATATATTATATATATATATTATATACATATATATATATATATATATATATATATATATTATATATATATATATATAATATATATATATATATATATATATATATATATATATATATATATATATATATATATTATTATTTATATATATATATATATATATATATATATATATATATATATATATATATATATATATATATATATATATAAAAAGAGCATCAAAGCCCTGAACTTCTAAAAAAATTATTTTTGAACGTTTCGAGAAAATACTATTCTCATCATCAGGACACTATAAAGAAATTAAAATGTAAAATGACAAAAATATAAATAAAAATGAAGAACATTTTAAGTATTTTAAATATCTTTAATTTTAAATGACAGTAACGCGGAAGAAATGTTGAAATTTTATACACTTAATATATATATATATATATATTATATATATATATATATATATATATATATATATATATATATATATATATATATATATATATATATATATATTTATATATATATTTATATATATATATATATATATATATATATATATATATATATATATATATATATATATATTATGGTTAAAACTGTGAATAATGCAATATCGGCTCATTATCGATATTTGTTTAATTAATTATTTATATTTACTACGTCTTCAAGTACTTCTATTCGCGGAGGTTGCTGATGGGGTAAGCTAATAGATTAAAACAAAATAAAATTGTGGAAAGTATGTTACGATAATATTTATAACAACAACTTTGTTAATTATTATTAACTTGGTTCGAATGTGTCCACAACCTCGAATCGTACTATTTGTAACTATCTTTAGTTGTCTGTTTTTGAATCAAATACAAATGAATAATGATACTAATGGAGACGCTATTCAAGGTAGCTTTTAATTAAGCGTTTTACTTGTTCATGATTAAAGGTAATCGAACGGATAAATAATTTACTACATCTGATTGATATATTTATAGAACTCGTAATCCAAATAAATTGAATTGCCATAAAATGAAGGCAAAGGAAAATGTACTGATAAACAACAAAAATGTTGTTTTCATCCTCTGTCTCGTGAATATATATATATATATATATTGTTAGTTATTACATA
The DNA here is from genome assembly GCA_015478945.1 of Trachelipus rathkii. Lineage (NCBI taxonomy): Eukaryota > Metazoa > Arthropoda > Malacostraca > Isopoda > Trachelipodidae > Trachelipus > Trachelipus rathkii. Next base: position 41,377 of record JABUQX010094299.1, read on the forward strand.
CATATTATTATAGATATAGCATATAGTTATATAGTTAGTTACATATATATTATTATTATTATTATTATTATATATTATTATATATATATATATGTGTAGGTATATATATTAATACATATATATATATTATATATTATATATTATTGATATTATTATTATTATTATTATTATTATATATATATTATTATTATTATTATTATATATATATATACATATTATTATATATATATATATATATATTATATATTATTATATATATTATATATATATTATTATTGGTAGTGTATATTATATATATATATATATTATATATTATTATTATTATTATATTATTATATATATATATTATATATATATATATATATATATTATTATATTATTATTATTATTATATTATTATATATTATATATATATATATATTATTATTTATATATTATTATTATATATATTATTATATATATATATATATATATATATATATATATATATATATATATATATATATATATATATATATATATATATATATATATATATATATATATATATATATATATATATATATATATATATATATATATATATATATATATATATATATATATATATACTGCATAGCTTACTTAGATGTAGTAATCAGAAAGGTTAAAGAGGAATTTCCGAATCTGGATGGTGATATAATGGTGTATGCGGACGATTTGTCATGTTTGAGTTGGGAGGAGGGAGTATTGAGAGGAAAAAAGGATCGAAGCTGCTGAAATGAAGGTGTTGAGGACGATAGTGGGAAAGACGAGGAGAGATAGAGTGAGAAACGAGTGGGTTAAGGAGAGAGTTGGTGAGGTGCCTGTGTTGAACAGGATAGATTAGGCGAGTAATATATATATATATATATATATATATATATATATATATATATATATATATATAGGTATATATATATATATATATATATATATATATATATATATATATATTTATATATATATATATATATATATAGATATATATATATATATATATATATATATATATATATATATATATATATATATATATATATATATATATATATATATATATATATATATATATATATATATATATATATATATATATATATATATATATATATATATATATATATATATATATATATATATTCTTGTGCAAGTGATACTTTAACCCTATATGAAGTATCAGTTTGAACAAGAATGATATTAATCTTACTAATGAGAAAATATTACATTCGTTAGTTAAATTTCAATGTCTTTAAAATCAACCTATATTAAAATTGAAGTTGAAATAAAAATATTTAAAATAAAATTTTTAATATATATTTTTTGACATTATTATTATAAAAATTAAAAAGCAAACATTATAAAAAAAATATATTTTTTTTATATGGATAACTATTTTAAATATAATAATTATAATAGTAAATCGAAGTTCTTCAAACTTCTTTAAGCTTTATTGAAGAATGTATATATTTTGGAACACGATGTTTCAAGTAATTTGCTTGAAAACTACTTCAGTTTCCCAAATTTCTAACGGTAAACGACTTCTTTTTGTGCTTAAGTACTCTAAAGTTATTAAAGACTGGTGTAAGAATTTCTATAAGTAGTGATATAGTTGAGTGTATGGACTGGTGTTTGGAGACATTGAAAGTAATCTTATTTTGTTTTTCTTAATTGGACAAACGGGTTGATAAGAGGTCCGTTGTTCAAAGGCCACAATTGCTGGATAAATTTTCATAATGAAAAAAGGAATTTGGGATGAGAGTCAACAGAGTAAGAGCAGATGTGTGATGAAAGTGATAGATAGAAAAAGTTATTAACGAATAGTAGATAAGAAAACAGATGCTTCAGTAACACAATTATTAATAAGCTTAATTGTCAAATAATAATCGTCAATAATAGCTGCTGTTTGTTGACCAGAAAGGAAAATTAAAGAAAAAGTAGTAAGAAAATCAAAGCTTTTTGTCAAACCTTATTTAAAAGTTTTGTTATGTCCAGTGTCAAATCAAAGATTAAGCCAAATATCGAAAGGCAGGTTGAAGAGGGAGAAGATCCCTACTGAATGTACCTTACAAAATCCTACCAGCAGCGATTGAGAAAAGATTAAGAAAATTAAGTGAATTCGAAAGCTTTAATAAGAACAAATGTTTAACGATAAGTAGGAGGTTGAGAGGGTATCTCCCTTTTTTTCAGTTCGAGAAGGACGAAAGCAGGGTTCCAGTAGGATGGAAAAGTTGAAGTTGATAAACAGAGATTATAAATTTGTCAAGGTCATGATTCAAGCACAGAACTATAGGTTTAAGTACCAATAGGTTCAGGTTCGTTCTCCTCCTTTGGAATAAACTTAGGTAGAACAGAAATCCCATCTCTTTTGAGAGAAAACTGACACAATTCAAAATTATTGATCTTTGACGAGCTTTTCTAAAATTCATTTTACCATTAAAGATCATTGCGAGTTATCGACATTTCTCCCCACTTGCGATAAGTAAACATAACTACACGTGTGAAATTTCACCACATAAAAATATTTTTGAGGTTATTTTTTTTCGATTATTAGCTCGAAAATGAAAAATTTTGACGTATAATTTTCTTTCAAAAGAGTGATTATGTTTTAGCTGAGCTTATTGTACAATATATATATATATATATATATATATATATAATATTACTTTATATATATAGTATATATATATATATATATATATATATATATATATATATATATATATATATATATATATATATATATATATATATATATATATAATATTATTTTATATTATATAATATAATATAATATTACTTTATATTATAAAGAATTTACTGGGGTGATTAATTCTTATTCCTGGTGTATAAGTAAAGAAAATAAAAATTTCTCATTTCTCAAACATCGTTTACTTATTCTCATTTGTTTGCTGATCTTTATATGCAACTACTGTAATCGTAAAACAGTATTTATAGTCATATTAATAATATTCAAACTATATAAATTACTTCATAAAAACGTAATTTTAAGCAGCACTATAGAAAAGAGCAAACAAGCAAGCTGGAATAAACAACAAAAACATGAAATCATATTTGTTTATTGATTTTTATAGTTTTTTATGTTTATGTAACGAAGCTTGTGAATTATTTTTGTCGTCGTCCATGTTTTTTTTTTTATAAAAAATATATATATAGATAAAAACATTACCTGTATCCAAAATACGTCGCTTGAAAACTCAACTTAGTAACATCCCCAAAGAGTATAATATATATTTATTCTTGCTCTAATAAATCGTAAATAAACAATAATTGAAGAGCCTAAAGATTATTGTAGCGAAATATGCGTGGAGGAGGAATATGCCAAATAGGCCATTAGTGAATCGGTGAAATATGAAGGATGAGGGAAGATCGCAAGCGTTACCCAACCGTCTCTCCTATCGCGAACACATTCATCAAAGAACGTGTCAGTCTCTCTCTCTCTCTCTCTCTCTCTCTCTCTCTCTCTCTCTCTCTCTCTCTCTCTCTCTCTCTCTCTCTCTCTCTCTCTCTCTCTCTCTCTCTCTCTTTCTCTCTTCTTTTTTTTCTTTCTCTCTCTCTCTCTCTCTCTCTCTTCCTCTTCTTATATATATATATATATATATATATATATATATATATATATATATAGTAGTATATATATATATATATATATATATATATATATATATATATATATATATATATATATATATATATATATATATATATATATATATATGGGGTGCAAAATCTCACTCCACGTCCCCGTCGTGCACCCCGGGCAACGAGGACCCCACATAGGGCAGGATAGGCCTAGCAAGCCACTGCCTGAACTGAAATTGCTTGCAATACTCAAGGACCAGCCTCGGATGTAGATAGACCTTCAGGTAACAGACCTCGGAAACGATTTTGGACCAGGAACTGGAGAGGAATGATGAAAAGGAGGAGGAGATCCTGGAGATGATGAGGGAGAGGAGGATCGATGTGATGGGAATGGCAGAGATGCGAATGAGAGGAGAAGAGAGAGGAAGAGATATGGGAGGAGGATATGTATTGATATATAAAGGAGTAGAGGAGGGAATCAGGAAGCATGGAGTGGGCTTCATAATAGGGTCGAAGACCATAGAAGTCATACATGAAAGACTTGTAAGATGTACTTTCAAATCTATTCACCGCAACAAGGACACCCAGAAGAGGAAAAGAGACAGTTCATGGAAATGTTGGAGAAGGTGGAGGACGGAAGAAGAGAGGAGGATGTATTGTTGCTGATTGGAGATTTCAATGCAAGAGTGGGGAGGAGAAGAGACGAGGTGGAGAGAATGGTGGGACAGTATGGAGAGGAGATAAGAAATATTGAAGGAGAGATGTTGATAGATTTCTGTTTAAGGAAGGGAATGAAGATCATGAATGGCTTTTTCCAACAGAGGGACTCACATAGGTTCACAAGATATAGATGGAACAATATCACAAGAGAATTTATAGACCATGTAATATCGTCTGATAGTAGGCTAACAAGAAATGTGAAAGTGATACCTGGAGTAGCAATATATATTCGGATCATAGATTATTGGTGACGGACCTGAAGGTGAAGACAGACAAGTTGCAGAATAAAGAAAAGAGAAATGTGATTAAAGTGGAGTCACTGAAGGAGTGTGACAAGAAAAGGGAATATATTGAAAAAATAAGCGAGGACCTAGAACAATTAGAAGGAGTAGGAGAGATGGGGGAGATACAAGAAACGGTAAGAAGGGCAGCAGAGGAGACCCTGGGTAAAAGATGGGTAGGAGGAACGAGGAAAAGACACACGAGGTGGTGGACTGAAGAAGTGAAGGAGGCAATAAAGAGGAAAACAGTATTGATGAGAAGGTGGTTGAAAAATAGAACTACACAGACAAGGGCTCAGTATGTGGAGACAAGAAATGAAGCAGAGAGAGTGAAAAGAAGAGGCAGCAAAGAGAGAGGCGGAAGAAATGATGGAAGATGTGAGGGCAGAAAGGAAGAAGATTTTTAGATTAGACTGACAAAAACGTATAGAGGATCAAAGAGGAAAGTGTGCAATATCAAGGATAAGCAAGGAGAAGTTTTGGTGAGATCAACAGACAAACAGGAGATGAACGGAATACTTCAGAGAACTGTTAAATGTGAATGAGCAGGTGGAGGACGGGAGGAGAAGAGATAGTTTAGGTAAGGGAAGGTGGCTCTGAGAGCGATGAAGAACGGTAAGGCACCGGGGGAAGATGGGATACCCATAGAACTAATAAAAGAGGGAGGAGAGAAAATGAAAGAAGTAATTCTGAAATTGTTCAATAGGTGTTGGAACGAGAGCGAAGTACCAGAGTGGGGAAAGTCAATCATAGTCCAATATATAATATAGGGAATAGGAGTGAAAACTACAGGGGAATTTCCTTGTTGAACCACTTGGCAAAAACATATGAGAGAATACTAGAGAGAAGGCTGAGAATGGTAGTAGAGCCCAGACTGGGGGAAGAGCAGCACGGATATAGAAAGAACAGAAGCACGACTGATCTCTTGTTCGCCTTGAGAATTATGTTAGAAAAGGTATGGGAATATAATAAACGAGCATATATAGCTTTCATAGATCTGAGGAAAGCTTTTGATTCAGTGCCAGAGAGAGAATATGCAGTGGATAAAAAGTTGAGAGGAGCCCTGAAAATTTGTATAAGAATAGTAAATGTAATGTAAGAACAGAATATGAGAATAAGGAATGGTTTGAGGTGAGAACTGGAGTCAAACAGGGAAGCGTGTTGTCACCAATTTTGTTTGTAGCATATCTGGATGTAGTGATAAAGAAGGTGAGAGAGGATATAGGAGATTTGGACGGTGATATTCTGGCATGCGCAGATGACTTGGCGTGCTGGAGTGAAGAGGGAGATAAGCTGAGAGAGGTGGTGACATGTTTTAATAGCTTAGAGAGGCCGGTCTGACTATGAACACAGAAAAGACTGAGATCATGGTGGTCAGTAGAGAAGAAGGAGGGGGAGAGCTGAGAGTGGATGTGGAAGGGACTGAGATAAAGATGGTGGAGAAATGTAAATACTTGGGTGGAGTATTTGGAAGAGGAGGAGGAAATATACAGGAGATAACAAGTAAGATAGCTCAGTATGGGGGAGCTGTAAGAGCAGTGTACCCCATACTGAAAGATAGACAAATGAATATGGAGGAAGAGATGGGAGAGCTCGGTGGAGGACTCATTGAGAAGACATGGAATGCCGTCGATGCGGGAGCTGAGAGAAGAGGGAGTCCTGGAGGATAGAGGAAGATGGAGAAGAGCGCTGGCCCCGCTGACAGGGTCTTGACCCTTCCTGGGAGCGGTTGTAAGTTATTAAGTATAAAAAACATAGATCGATAAAAGATCAAGAACACCACGAAGATATAGAATATATATATATATATATATATATATATATATATATATATATATATATATATATATATATATATATATATATATATATATATATATATATATATATATATATATATATATATATATATATATATATATATATATATATATATATACTTAAATTCTGTTGTCCACCTTTTTTGCTCACTGCTAATGGGGTTAACGTGAAATATGCAAAGTGTGTGCGTAGTGAGTGCGTCAGAGGGAAAAATATTGGTTTTTTTCCCAAATCATTGAAGTAAGAGTGTAAAGCTTGTTTCATTTTATTTCTGAGAGAGAACCTTAACGCCCAAGGGTATATATGCTCTCCCTCCAGGCAGTGAAAAATCTTTAATACAATCCAACGTAGTTTCAAAGCTAGAAAGACCTTTTAATATGATAGCTCTCAATCCTTTGACAACAATTCTAAGTTACGTATTTGCTCATCTTAAATGTAACGCATATAATGAAAAATATAATCAGTTGAGAGTTAAAATTATAATCTTGTAACATTGACGTATTTACTTCTCAATATAAAGTTTCAAATACCAAGAGTTTCATTTTCATTCAAGTAATGAAAAGAAAAATTTTGATTTATGGAAAGTCATTTTTCTTGTCTTTTCTACTACTATTAAAAAGATTCTTATATAACTTTTGTCTTTTTTGATATATTGAAATGTTTTAATACTCTTTAATAGTAAACTCGATGTGTTTCGTTAATCACTTACCCAGTAGTTTAGAATCACATGTTGAATTAATTTTGTAGTAAATTAGGTTATCATCCTATAAAATATATGTTCTAAAGCATTGATTCCCAAAGTGGTCTATATAGACCCCCAGGGGTCTACAACGACCCGCAAAGGGTCCATGAAAGTCTTCAAAAATATTGGGGGTCCATGAGATGTAAATGGGGGTCAACGATAGTGGATCTCATTTAGGCATTATATATTAATTAAATTAAATTAGTATATTTCATAAAATTGTGTAAGTTGTAGCCATTCGCTTTGTGGTCGCAATACACTTTGAACTTGTAAAAACTTGTACATAATGATATACCAGTATCATCATGTCACACACATACGCGCAGTAGAAATTCTTCGCGAAGACAGCGCAATTCCCTATGTACCTTTTATGCAACAAAGTTTTAAGCAATGACGCTATGAAACCATCTAAACTGGAGGATCATCTGAGAAGATGTCACCCTCATAAAACAGGTAAAGATTTGAAATACTTTCAAACACTTAAAGATAAAATTCAGAAGAGACCCACGGTGGACAGAATATTCGCTTCGACGTCACAAAGAGACGATGATGGTTTGCGGGCGACTTACAATATCTCACTACTTTAGCAAAATCCGGAAAACCACATACTATCGGAGAAAAGTTAATTTTGCCAGCCATTGAAGAGTTTTAAAAACTATTTTACACAAACCTACATCTGATATCATTAAAAGAATTTCTTTAAGCAACAACACAGTTGAAAGACGTATTGATGAAATGAGTTATGATATTGAGAGCTTCTTGTGTAATGATTTGCAAACGACCCATTTCTCTATACAGCTGGACGAGTCAACTTTACCTGGTAATGAAGCATTATTATTGGCATATGTTCGTTTCATTATGGATCAAGAAATCTATGAAGAACTGCTCTTCGCGAGAACTTTGACAACCGACACTAAAAGCGAATCAATATTTGATGTTTTGAAGGATTACTTCATAGAAAAAACAATCCACTTATCAAATATAATATCAGTAAATACAGATGGAGCACCTACCATGTTTGGGCGTTATTGTGGATTTATAAGCTATTTAAAACAAAATGCACCCGGGGTGTTAGCAATACACTGCGTCATCCATCGACAACATTTAGTTGCTAAAAATCTGAATGTTAGATTGCATGAATCTCTTCAATTAGTCATTCATGCAGTAAACCGAATCCGAAACAACGCATTGAATACGAGGTTATTTGCGAAGTTGTGTGAAGAAAATGACGAGAACTTTCATCAATTACTCCTTCACACTGAAGTACGCTGGCTGTCAAAAGGCTTATGTTTGACAAGATTTTTTGCACTTTTTGAGACTATTTTAGAGTTTCTGGATGCTAAAGATCCAATTTTAAAAGAAAATTTAATCAAGTGGGAACCAGACATTGTCTATTTAACAGATTTGTTTACTAAATTTAATGAGGTTAACTTGCAGTT
>JABUQX010094299.1:60000-62500 GCA_015478945.1 Trachelipus rathkii
GTACCACCTATAATGTATAATGTTCTTTGTGTGTTGATTCGTGCAAATTAATATAGGGTATTAATAAGGCATTGCGTTGATAAATGAGTTTTTGACGTTCCCTAACGCATCGTTGTCCATAGCATTTTGATAATAATTATGGGAGAGAGAGAGAGAGAGAGAGAGAGAGAGAGAGAGAGAGAGAGAGAGAGAGAGAGAGAGAGAGAGTTCGTGAATAACATTAGGGACGGGAGAAAGTCTGAAGTTTCTCAGGCCGCGGGTGGCCAGATGTTTAGAAAAGAGGCAGTCAGGGTTTTGTGAGATGGAATAGGGGAAAGGGGGGGGAGGGCGTAGGGCTCAAAATCGCACACCTGGGTTTGGCGTTTTGGAACTCTGACCGAGCTGTTTTGTCCTTTTCACTCCGGACTTCCTCAAGGAGAAACCGGGTTCTTATTATTTCCTAATGATGACACTGAATTATTATTATTATTATTATTATTATTATTATTATTATTATTATTATTATTATTATTATTATTATTATTATTATTATTATTATTATTATTATTATTATTATTATTATTATTATTATTATTGTTATTATTATTATTATTATTATTATTATTATTATTATTATTATTATTATTATTATTATTATTATTATTATTATTATTATTATTATTATTATTATTATTATATATATATATATATATATATATATATATATATATATATATATATATATATGTATAGTTATATATGAAAGAATATATATATATATATATATATATATATATATATATATATATATATATATATATATATATATATATATATATATATATATATATGATGCACCGGAGATCCGGCTACGGCCGGATTTTTGTGTAGCCTTAATTAATAATTAGTTTCCATATTAAAATTGAAATTTTAGTACAATAAAAATAAATTTGAATATAACATTTATTTTTTGAAAAAAAGTAAAAAGAATGAAAAAATAGTTTAACAAATTTATATTCTTTGGGGCTAGAACAACGGCAGCAAGAAATTTGAAGAAAGTGAAGTAACTAAAATTATCCTTTTATTACATTTATAAATATGGTAGAAAATAAAGATGAAAACTGTAATATATATATATATATATATATATATATATATATATATATATATATATATATATATATATATATATATATAGTAGTATATAACTATACAAAGATATATGCAAATACAAGTTTTTAAAAATATATATATATATATGAAATATAATTGAAATTTTAATACAATAAAAATAAATTTGAATATAACATTTATTTTTTGAAAAAAAGTAAAAAGAATGAAAAATGGTTTAACAAATTTATATTCTTTGGGGCTAGAACAACGGCAGAAATTTGAAGAAAGTGAAGTAAACTAAAATTATCCTTTATTACATTTATAAATATGGTAGAAAATAAAGATGAAAACTGTAATGTATATATATATATATATATATATATATATATATATATATATATATATATATATATATATATATATATATATATATATATATATATATATATATATATATATATATATATATATATATATATATATATATATAGGTAACCACCACTCACGGGCAGAGCCCTTTTCAAGGAGGAGGCAGAATAATAAAATAAAGAAATGATGGGAAAACCCACCTCATCCAAATTCTAACGCAAGCACCTGAGGTGATCGCAGCTGGAGGACTTAAAGAGAGGTAGATTAAATACAGGAAAAACAGATGAATGCAGAGAGTTTCAAAGAAGAGAGGTGGATGGAAAGGGATAGAAAGAAGGAGTGGCTACAACGAACAAGCCTGGGGCTCCCAATATTCACAAGGAATTCGTGAGAAAGATGGGCACCCCTTGTGCAACGATGGTGGCGGAATGGTGGCGGAATGCGAGAGGTCAACTCCCTAGAGCATCTACCGTTGTGGTATCTATAGAAAAGAGATAGTGCACCAATGTCACCTTGGCAGAGATAGAGGCTCAAGGGAGTTTGAAAACACGGGACAGTTTATTAGTCTTTTAGACTTAGCCTCAACTCTATCCAAAAGAAGGGCGGAACCGGAACCCCCCCAAATGTGGGAACAGTACTCCATTCAAGGGCGGATAAGACCCCTATATTATTTGAGTAACCTCGACAAGTAGCAACCATTGTGATATGAGGTTTCCAAGATAGTTTATTGTTTATGTTCAGACCAAGAATGTTTATGTTGTCCACAGGTGAGACGGGAGAGCCGTCGAAGAAGATAGGAAAGTTGGGGTTTGTTTTTGAGAGGAGGATGTGAAGAAGTTTAGTTTTTAATGAGTTGAACTTCACAAGGTTGAGGTGACCCCACCAAGAAATCCCATCCAGATCGGCAAGAATATAATAGGAAAGCTGAGGTCGAGAAGCATATATATATATATATATATATATATATATATATATATATATATATATATATATATATATATATATATATATATATATATATATATATATATATATATAT
>JABUQX010094299.1:72500-77500 GCA_015478945.1 Trachelipus rathkii
GCTCAAATCGAATAGCGGAGATTGTGTGTGAATTTAGCCTATAAAATTGTTTATATTGTTGCCTTTGGCATCTCTTAGTTACATTTTGATGTTGCCACAGGCAGGCAAGAAAGTTACTATTTTTTTATGTATAAATAAGGTGAGTCCTTTAATTAAGTTTATTATATATATATATATATATATATATATATATATATATATATATATATATATATATATATATATATATATATATATATATATATATATATATATATATATATATATATATATATATATATATATATATATCCATCAGCTGACGCATCGCGGGCAGTCCATGTCTTCTCAGGGCTCTCTCCACGCAATCTTTCCATCTTCCCCTCGGTCTTCCTCTCGGCCTTACTCCCTCCACTCTCCACCTCCACCTTCTACTCGCGACTCGTTCTCCCGGCATCCTTACTATATGCCCCCACCATCTCAGTCTCGCCGAATCTATCCTGTTCAACACAGGCACCACACCAACTCTCTCCCTAACCCACTCGTTTCTCACTCTCCTCGTCTTTCCCACTATCGTTCTCAACACTTTCATTTCAGCAGCTTCGATCCTTTTTTTTCCTCCCCTGTTTTGATCCTTATGTTTCTGATCCATATGTCAATGTGGGTACCAGTATACTATCAAATATTTTTTCACTTTTATATCCATCACCCGATCTTTCATAATTGGATACAACGCTCTCATTGTTCTTCCGTATTTTTCCATTCTTGCCTCCACTTCCCGTACACATCCTCCCTTGCTTGTAAATACGCCACCCAGGTACACAAACTGATCCACATTTCTCAATCTTTCATCATCAATGATGATCTCCACCTTTCTCTCATCCTCTACCCACTCTCATTATCACTGTCTTTTCCGTATTCATCTCTAAACCAACCTCCCTCAAATTTCTGGCAAAACTTTCCATAAGTCCTCTCAATACCCCCTCCTCCCCACTCCAACACGCCAAATCGCGTACACCATTATATCACCATCCAGATTCGGAAATTCCTCTTTAACCTTTCTGATCACTACATCCAAGTAAGCTATAAAGAGTAGGGGAGACAGGACACTGCCCTGTCTCACTCCCGTCCCCACCTCAAACCATTTCTCATTTTTACATCCAGTTCTCACTTTACATTCACAAACGCTATACAAGCTTTTTATTGCTCTCCTCAGTCTTTCCTTCACTCCGTACACCTCCCCCAACATCCTCCAAAGTCTGGCTCTGGGTACTGAGTCAAATGCCTTTCTTAAGTCCAAGAAGGCTATATATACTGTTTTATTAAATTTTCAATTCTTCTCTAACACTATTCTTAAAGCAAACAGCAGGTCCGAAGTACTCCTGCCCTTCCTGTACCCATATTGTTTCTTTCCCAACTGTATCTCTATCACTCCTCTTAATCTTCTTTCTAAAATCTTTTCGTACACTTTCGCTATATGATCCAATAAAGCTATTCCCCTATAGTTTCCACACTCTCCAGTATCTCCTTTTCCCTTATAAATGGGCAAAACAACTATTCTCCCCCATCTACCGGGAACTACACCCTCCATCCAACATTTATTAAAAAGTTCCACTATTTTCTTCTTCAATTCTTCTCCTCCTTCCCTTATCAACTCTATCGCAATTCCATCTTCGCCCGGCGCTTTTCCTTTCTTCATTTTTGACAAAGCCTCCTCATATTCTCCCATCGTTATCGGATTCACCCCCTCCATCTCCTCTCCCACATATTGCTCCTCTTCCACATTCCTCCTTTCTTCTACATTTAGGAGTTCTCCAAAATATTCAGTCCACCTCTCATTTACCTCTTCCTGTGCTGTAAGTACCTCTCCTTCCTTATTTTTGATACTATAAAGCTTCTTCTTTGATTTTTTATACGTTTTTGCTAGCTTGAAAATCTTCTTCTTTCCTCCCTCTGCATCCTCTCCCAATTCTTCTGCCATCCTTTCCGCCACCAGCCTTTTTGCCTCCCTCTTCACTATCTCTGCTCTGTTTCTTGCTATCACATATTCAGCTCTTCTCTGTTCTGTTCTTCCTCTCAACCACCTTCTCATTTTCTTGTTCATTTTACCCACATGCTCTCTTCACATCTTCATTCCACCACATAGTGTGTTTCTTCCTCGTTCCTCCATTCCACCTCACTCCCAGCGTTTCTTCCGCGGTTTCACTAATAATTTCCTGCAAATTCATGTTTGTTTCCTCCACATTCGTCAACTTTTCCTTTATTTTCTCCACATATTCCTCTCTCTTCCCTTCCTCTTTCAGGGCTTCAACTTTAATTACTTTCCTTTTTTCTCCAACCTGCCACTTTGTTTCCTGTACTCTCAGTCTAGCAACCACCAATCTATGATCGGAGTCAAAACTGACTCCAGGAAGCACTTTAACATCCTCCACTGTTCTGTAATCCGACACTATGAAATAATCGATAATGGATTTTTGGTCAAAACTTTCGGTGTTTTGGTTCCATCTATATCTCGTGAACTTAGATTCTCTATGTTTGAAGAATCCATTCATAATTATTAAAATCCTTCTCATACATAAATCTATGAGCCTCTCTCCCTCTGGATTTCTCTCGTTTTCTCCATGTGGACCCAATATCCTCTCCACCTCATTTCTTCTCTTTCCCACTCTGGCATTAAAATCACCCATCAGTTGATGCAGCATGATGTCTTCTCCACCCTCCACACTCTCCTCCACCAAATCCATCAATTTTTCCTTCTCCTACTCTGGATGCCCTTGTTGTAGAGCATATGCCTGATATAACGGTATTTTTTCCTCTTAATTTGAAGGTACTTATGATCAATCTCTCGTTTACCCCTCTCACTTCCTGTATGAAAGGTGTAATCTTTGGTCCAAAAATAAAACCTACACCATGTTTCTTTATTCCTACGTCAACTCCCCTGTAAGCCAACACATATCCTCCGCCTAAATCTCTGCCACTTTCTTCTCCCTCCACTCTCATCTCCGACATCCCCACCACATCTATCAGTCTCGCCTTCATCATCTCCACGATCTCCTCCTCCTTTCCTCTATACGTACCCACATTTATTGTGGCCAATTTAATCTTTTTAAAAGTACAATCCAAATTCGTAGTCCTTTTTCGTTTCCTAAGTCTTAATCCATGAGTTCTGCGTGGTTCCGAGGCTGTTTCAAGGATATTGCAAGCATTTTCTTTCAGGCAGTGGCTTGCTAGGCCTATCCTGCCCTAGCCATTGCTCCGTTAGCCGAACAGGTTCTACGGACCTAATTCGTTGCCCAGGGTGCCCGACAGGGACGTGGAGTTGGACTTTGCACCATATATATGTATATATATATATATATATATATATATATATATATATATACAATATATATATATATATATATATATATATATATATATATATATATATATATATATATATATATATATATATATATATATATATATATATATATACTTTTTATTGTCATTATACAAATTTTGGTATCAAATTTTTTACAGTTTTGTAGTATTATATGTTCGTAAAATATAATGCAACAGCAATATTGCATACGAGATATATCAAAATTTGTATTGTTCGAAGAGAATAAAAGGATTGTTTATTTGTGAAGTACAACGGATTTTCTAAAATTACATTTATATTTTAAAAAAAAGAAAAAAAAATTGTAAATTGACAATTTTTACCTTTTCTTTTAGAGATGCTTAACGAACATTGACCAAGAATGTTACCTTGGTTTTACAAGGAGGGACCAAATGCGGAATTTTAAGACATTCAAACAGTAAATTTCACAAGCGCAAGATGTAATACCTAAACCTTGCCGTTACAAAGTGCTATGCATAATTAAATAAATTAATAAATATAAGAAGTGCAAAACAACAAAATACCATTTAATATTGCCTAATTATTTAACACTCGCTCTTTAATTACTATCCGAATACTAATAATTATTTAATAAAAAAATAAAATACCTTCTGAGTTTTGATTTAATTAATTATGTATCGTTTTCTTTATTTGTGGTCCCCCCCAGAGTGACTTCTTTTAAACGTAAAAAAATTTAACTCTGGGATCACCATTGAAAAAGTGTGGGAAATTTGCTTTAATCAAAACTTTTTTTTGTTTTGTTTTTTTTTTGTTTTTTTTTTTTTTTGGCCAAAAAACAAACAATTAAAAAAATACCATATATATTCGTTTTTTTATAATTTTATTTCTGGTCTGAATTTGATTTTATTATAAATTAAAAAAATTTTTTTTTCTTCATAACCATGATGAATTACATTCCAAAAGACAAATCCAGGCCAGACATTGTAAACGTACTATAAAATTGGAAATAAATTTAGTTGAAACTAATGAAAAACGTACAACAAAACTTCCTGAAAAGAAAAGTTTTTTTACAATATACTTTTTTGCATATATATATATATATTTTTTTTTTTATATTTATTTTTTTTTTGTATATATATATATATATATATATATATATATATATATATATATATATATATATATATATATATATATATATATATATATATATATATATATAAACTGCTCTCCCCCAGGAAGGTCATGGCCTTCTAGGAAAACCACGACCTGTCAGTGGGACCCATCGAGAAAGGTCCTTGGGTTACACGGGCCTAACGGCTAAATCCGCTGGCTGGCCAGGCCTATCGCGGATGCCGGGAAGCTTTCCCATTAGTAGCAAAGCACGCTACCAATGTACTCATTAACGTCTGAGTGGGACGAAGCTAGAGTTAATAGAGAATAGCTCACATTCTCTCGCTCCACCCAGTCTCGAACCTGGGCCCTCTCGCTTGCTAGGCGAGTGCTCTACCTCTGACTCTACAGCCCTATATATATATATATATATATATATATATATATATATATATATATATATATATATATATATATATATATATATATATATATATATATATATATATATATATTTATTTATTTATTTATATTTTATTTATTTATATACAAATATATATATATA
>JABUQX010094299.1:87500-97500 GCA_015478945.1 Trachelipus rathkii
TCCATAATGGTGTCAAATTTGATAAATATAGTTAAGGGACCTAAGGTTTTGTTGTTAGGTTTATATATATATATATAATATATATATATATAATATATATATATATATATATATATATATATATATATATATATATATATATATAATATATATATATATATATATATATAATATAGATATATATATATATATATATATATATATATATATATATATATATATATATATATATATATATATATATATATATATATATATATATATATATATAATTTAAATAAAAATGATATATATATATATATATCTATAAGCCACTGTAGATAATAGCAAGACTCCGTTCTTATCTTTAAATTCAGTCGCATGCGCATCACGCTTCTTCTTTGTTCTCCTTCATTCTCCTTTCTCTTCTCTCCTCTTTATCTTTTTTCTCTTTCCTTGTATTAAGATTGGGTAAAACTGTGATGAGTCCATATATATATATATATTTCCATGTTCTATATTAATTATTTTTATATATTTATATAATATTATAATATATATATATATATATATATATATATATATATATTTCCATGTTCTAGTATTCAGGATTGGTTAGCGTCGTACACGAACGTATCATAGACCTTTCTATGGAAATATTTGAAGAAGACAATGTAGAGAGGTTCGAGTTTTAACATTCTCAACGAATCAGCATCATTCAGGACGCGTTATACGCTGGACATAAACTATCATATATCACAAATTAATAATTTGTTTTGCGATACATAGCATGGACATAAACCAAACATTAACAAAAAGTTTAACGTAATGTTTCTTAGATTAAATATAATATGAAATGCTACCTAAAATTTAGTAATTTTATAATCTTAAATTTTGTGTTAAATAATTTATTCAGTTGCAGGAATCGAAACTCTGAAGACTTTCTTTGTAAATTATTTTCTAGAATATTTTTAAGAAAATTAAATGAAAACATTTCGTGAATAGGAAGCTAAAAGCACAACTTATATTAAACAAAAGTTATAAATAAATATTTAATAATAATAACAATTATAATAATAATAATAATATAATAATATAATAATAAAATAATAATAATAATAATAAAATAATAAATAATAAATAATAATAATAATAATAATAATAATAAAATAATGATAAATAATAATAATATTAATAATAAAATAATAACTAAAATAATATAAACGTATTGAGGCCATATTTCATAAAAATTTGTCAGAATGCAGTAAAATATTTCTCGAAGTTAGCACGTTAAAACTATCATTATTATGATTATTATTATTATTATTATTATTATTATTATTATTATTTTATTTTATTATATATATAATATATATAATATATATATATATATTATAATAAGTATATAATATATTATTATATTATATATATATATTATATATATATATTTATAATATATATATATATTATATATTATATATATATATATATGTAATATATATATATTATATATATATATAAATTATATATATATATATATATATATATATAATACTATTAAATATATATATATATATATATATATATATAATATATATATATATATTATATATATATATTTTTATTTTTTTTATTATTTTTTATTTTTTTTATTATTATAATTATATTAATTTTATTATTATTATTATTATTATTATTATTATTATTATTATTATTATTATTATTATTATTATTATTATTATTATTATTATTATTATTATTATTATTATTATTATTAGACGCGAAAAAAATACTTCAAAATCAAATCCAATCTCATGTAATGGTTCGTTAGCACAATGGACGCTGGCTCGTATCTCAGTCCCCGACAGACACTCAATCGTATCCCCGATATGATAATTTTTAACGTATAGGAATTTTTCCTCTATCGAAGTCTTTTGCGTTTGAAATTTTAAAATTATAGTTAATGCTTTCAGAGATATTGTTCGTATTCTCCCGTTTTTGTTTTCTATAGAGTTTGTTTATTAAATTTAAAGGGTGGTTAAGGTTTAATTCTTTTAACATCAAATGATTACCAATCCGAGCACATATATATATATATATATATATATATATATATATATATATATATATATATATTATATATATATATATATATATATATATATATATATATATATATATATATATATATAAAAAGACTACGATATATCTTCAACATTATTATTATTATTATTATTATTATTATTATTATTATTATTATTATTATTATTATTATTATTATTATTATTATTATTATTATTATTATTATTATTATTATTATTATTATTTCCATCAATGAAACAACTGGCCAACATAAAGTTCAATCTTATCTCACTGAGGCTTAGCACAGCGGCTTAAGATGCGAAGTCTTAACTCTGCGATAGAGAGTTCGTATCTAGGCGCCGACAAAACACTCAATCGTATCCCAGATATGAAATTTTTGTATGACGGCGCGCGAGCGAGTGTGCGACGTCACACAGCGTGTGACGTCGCACGTCACACGTCACGGAGTATTCGAGCCACGCGGGCGGTCGAGGCTGGCGGATGAGGCAACGGGCGCGGTCCCCCGCAAGGGGACACCGGGAATGCGCGGGAACCCCGGAAACATTAAGTACGGGTACTTAATCCACTTCCAAGTGTACTTAACAGCGATGACGTCACCGTGAAAGTAAGTAGCTCGTGTAAGTAAGTAGCTCATGAAAGTAAGTAGCTCATGTAAGTAAGTAGCACGTGTAAGTAAGTAGCTCATATAAGTAAGTAGCTCATGTAAGTAAGTAGCTCGTGTGCACGGTTAGGGTTAGTAAACCATGTGCGCGGCTACGCCGCGCACATGGGTTAGTAGCTCGTGTGTGTGTGTGTGTGTGTGTGTGTGTGTGTGTGTGTGTAGCTCACGAACCTACATGGAAATATAGGTCCCCGGGGGTAGCCACCCCACAGGGTAAAACGGCGTACATGAAATGTACACCAAAAGATAGCCCACCCTTGGGGGAACCCGAAAAAACGCTCATCGTCTTTCCTGAGTACAAGGGGGCGCCGCGCCCCCCAATTGATTGGGATATGTCATGCCTACTACTTGCGTGGTGTGAAGAAAGGAGTAAATGAGAGAATTGGGATGGTTTGGTCATGAGGAAAGGATGGATGACAGTCGGTTGGTTAATAAGCGGAAATAGTAGTGAGTGTGTTGTGAATCGACCGGTTGGGAGACCTAAGAAAAGTGGATTGAGTCAGTGAAGGAATGCCTGAAGAAGAGGAAGGAATGCGAGTTTAGGAGAGGCGAGAAGAAAGGTGCATAATAGGAGTGAATGGAGGGGTTTTGTGAGGGGGGGTATGGTTGTGGCTCACCTAGGCCAAAGGATGAACCCTACATTGACGAGATACCACAGTGAGAGTCCATCTCAGTATCATGAAGCCCTAGGGTGGATTTTTCTGACTGCGACGAGTTCTCACTTAAAGGTATAAAAGGGACGGTAAGGCTGAGCTTTCTTTTCGACTTGAGTCATATTATCCTACTGCTTTTCTATTCCCGGTGCATGTAACGCACCTTACCCCCAGTTTTGGGGAAAGAAGGTTGGTGATGATTATGATGATATATATATATATATATATATATATATATATATATATATATATATATATATATATATATATATATATATATATATATATATATATTATATATATATATATAATATATATATATATATATATTGGACTTTCATTAAACGAAAGTGCCCTGACCTCCTTGGTTCTCCTACTGACAAATCTTTCTCTCCTCTTCTGTAAATCAGCCTTTCCTTCTCTTATTCGCTCTGATGGTTCTGCTGCTAATACTCCAACTGAAAAGGCCAATCTTTTTGCCATCCTATTTTCCTCTAACTCAACCCTGGACGATTCCGGCATTCCTCTTCCTCCTCCTTCTCCTCTCATGTGTCCTATGCTTTTGCCTGTAATTACATTTGATAGGGTGCATGGGCTCCTGAAATATATGAATATTAGGAAGGCTAGTGGCCCGGATGTCATTCCTCCCTGAGTTTTGAGAGAGTATGCTTCCATGCTGACCCCTCCCCTCGTTCACCTATATTCTCTATGCCTAAATAACTTTTCCTCAGTGTTGGAAGCACGCAAATGTCCAACCTATTCCGAAAAAAGAAAGCCGTTCTGATCCTCCTAATTATCACCCAATATCTCTCACTTATATTCTATCTAAGATCTTTGAAACCCTTCTAAACTCTCACTTCTTAGACCATCTGGACTCTCATTCCCTTCTTTCCGATCGCCAGTACGGATTTCGGCGCTCGAGGTCTACTGGCGATATATTTTCCTATTTAACAGATTTATGGTTTTCCGCCCTTGGGAACTATGGGGAGACTTGCGTGGTGGTGCTTGAACATATCCAAGTAATTTGACCGGGTATGACACTCGTCACTGCTCTCCAAGCTCCCATCCTTTGGGTTTCCTCCTTCTCGTTGCTTACTTATGTCTAGCTTTCTTTCAAAAATCGCTCAATATCAGCTGTTGTTGATGGGCGACTTTTTTCTTCTTTTTTCCTGTCAATAGTGGTGTTCCCTCAGGGTTCTGTCTTATCTCCTACTTTGTTCCAACTTTTCATTAATGATCTTCTCACCTGCACATCTAACTCTATCCACTCATATGCCGATGACTCGACCCTTCACTCTTCAACTCATTTCAATTCTGCTCCCTCTTTTACTTCTAGATTACCTATCGTCTTAATCTTTCGATTCTATTCTCGCTGATTGGATGAATTTACCAGTAAGGTCCATTTTCAACCTTGTGATATTCAACTCTTTAACACCAACTTCTATAAATCTCCCTCTGAAAAACACCTTCTAACTTTAATATCCTTTCGACGGTTCTTCGTCTCTCTGTTGACAATACATAAACATCCTGGCTTAAACATAAACAAAAAATGTCTTTCAAACCTCACTCACAACGGTTGCTAGGGTGGCTTCAAAGAAATGGGAATTCTGTTTAGCCTGCGAGACTTTTTTTCCTCCTCTCAGTTAACTCCAGCTATACAAGGGTATCATCCGCCTTTGTATGGAGTACTGCTCTCATATCTAACTGGGAGGTCTGGTTTCATTCAGCTTTGGATAAGTAGAGTCAAAGGCCAAAGGCCTTATGTCTGTTCTGTTACTTTCCAGTTCAACTTGACCCTCTATCTTTGCGGCCCGCAATGTTGGTACTTTATCTCTTTCCTAACGTACCACTCGCGTACCACCACCTTTACTACGCCCTCAGCACAAGGGGTGCTTTGTCAGCACATGAATTTTGTGTTGTATAGTAACTCAGACTAGCTCGCTGAGGTGCTTCCTTCTTTCCTGCCACCTTTGTTCTGTGGAATTCTCTTCCATCTTCTGTTGTTTTTTTTTTGCTGAATTTAATTCTCTCTCAATTTAAAGTCTGTGCTTTTGTGCTATCTGGCGTAATTTCGAGTTACATGAACTTTTGAAGGCGTAATAACACCCCCTCCTTGAATAGAGCTCTGCCCGTGAGTGGTGGTTACTATTTTTACAATAATATACTATTATATATATATATATATATAATTATATATATTAATAATATATATATATATATAATATATATATATATATATATAATATATATATATATAATAATATATATATAAATTATATAAAATATATATAATAATATAATAATATTATTTAATATATATATATATAATATATATAATATATATATATATATATATATATATATATATATAATATATATATATATAATTATATATATATAATATATATATATATATTTATATATATATATGATATATATATATATTATATATATATATATATACTTTATTAAGTGATTCAAAGTTTTGGTTACACAAAGTATTTGGTTGAATTAACAAGTGGTGAAAGGGTTTGAGAGGATTTTTTAAACGACCATTTTGACATTTTTTTATTGGTTCTTGTTGTGTTTGTTGTTTCCTCTGTTATTTTTATTTATTTTTAATTCATTTACGATGTTACAGATAACCTTATTTTTGTGGTTATGCTATTGTAGTTCTTCATGTTGTTGTTGTTGTTGTTGTTGTTGTTGTTGTTGTTGTTGTTGTTGTTGTTGTTGTTGTTGTTGTTGTTGTTGTTTGTGATATGAATTTTACTGCTTTCTGTAATATTTTTTTTTTTTATTTTTTGTGATAACATCGTTTTTTTATTGGTATTTATGGGGAAATAGTTGCTGTGGCAGGTACTGAAACATCTAATCCTCATCTTTTAGATAACTTTACCATGATATCATCTCAAAATCACATAAAGCTCTTTAGCATTTTAATTAATTAATAGTGGCACAACACGAACATTACAATTGCACCTTTCCTGCTTTCACTCATGCAAAGTTGTTAAATAATGTTATCAGAGTTGATGGTTTCAATTTTTTTTCATTCTATACTCGGCAGAGCAAGATAACAGAGTCTATCTTGGTCCATAGAGGCATTCAAATGACAAATTCAGAAGTTTTATTTTGATGAATGGCATTCCGGAGTTACGATGGTCAGTATTCTCTAAATAGGACGAAAAAAATTGAAGAGATTGATTTCATCTTTATGCTGAACAATAATTTTTCAAGTTGATTCGACTTGATAGTAATATTTTGTAATCTAAAATTTCTCTATCAACATCACAACTGTAGAATTCGTCCAAATTTTTGCACTTCTTTAGGTCGTTATTATCTGCATCGTAACAGAGTCCCTTCACTTTGAGACGGAACACAAATCTGGCGTGAGTATCATGCAAATGAGCGAACTTTTTGCTTGCCCGTGCATTTCTCGGTAAAGACAGTCAAGTGCATTTCTCATGAAACTTATCCCTTCCTCTGAACTTGGTAACTTCAACATTTCAAGAGTTCTCACCAGTTATTCATTTCTTTCCAATCTTTTTACATTTTCCAACTTCGTCATTCCTTTTTTGAAATAAATTGATTTTTTCTTCGGGTGACTCACTGGTCAAGTAACTTCTTTTCCCATCATCAAAATAATCTCGAGATTTTCAAATCCAGGCAGCATCGAAAGTTTATTATATAGATACATCGCTCTCTTTAGAACACTGTCAATGTGAATGAGACTTTTGTTCCATAATTCTAGTTTGATATGCAGAATTACTCCTATAGTTTATTATTATTATTATTATTATTATTATTATTATTATTATTATTATTATTATTATTATTATTATTATTATTATTATTATTATTATTATTATTATTATTATTATTATTATTATTATTATTATTATTATTACTACTACTACTACTCTATTATTATTATTATTATTATTATTATTATTATTATTATTATTATTATTATTATTATATTAATATTATCTAATTATTATTATTATTATTATTATTATTATTAATTAATTATATTATTATTATTGATATATTATTATTTTTTTATTATTATTATTATTAATTATTATTAATTATTAATTATTATTATTATTATATATATTATTATTATTACTTATGATTATTCTTTCGTTTAATAAAATTATTATTTTATTATTATTAATTAATATTATTATAACTATTTTTTTTTTATTCTTATTGTTATTAAATTATAACACTGGCCAACAAAAAATTTTTTTTTTTGCTACAAGGAATTTATCGAATTTATTGTATATCGGGTGTGCTGATTTCCAAGAAATGACATTAAGGTTTCCAGCATTGGCTTAGTTCTTTGAGATACAGGGTGTTCCAGATATACTCTTATACAAAAATCTTTTTTAATGCATATTTAACAGTAATATCGTTTATTTCTTTTTAAGGGGCTTACCTTTAAATATACTTTATTTTTTTATATTTTCAGAACACTATGAGACTAGACTTCACGAAGGCCTTGTTGAATACCCAAATATATTCTGATCAAGGCTGTGGTGAATATTGCCAGGAGAACCAAAGAAGAAATATTACTAATTTTGTGAAGCAAGCATATCTGGCATACTTTGGAATGAAACTCGGAGACCAAGATAAGTCTTGGGCTCCCCATATGGTCTGTAAACGTGTGTCGAAAATCTACGTCAGTGGAAAAATGGACGAAGAAAAGGTTTAAAATTTTGTGTGCCTATGGTATGGCGGGAGCCAAAGAATCACCACAGTGACTGTTATTTTTGTTTGGTTAATGTGAAAGGTATCAATCTTTACAAGAAACGTAAATTTGAGTATCCGGATTTGGAATCAGCAAGGCGACCTGTACCACACTCCGACGATGTCCCATCCCAGTGTTCACTACACTCCCAGACCTAGCATTGTCTAATGAAGAAGATATCCAGGATTTTGTGTGCAGATTTGAGGTTCAGTCAGTAAGTATGAAGAAAGTACTTCTACAACAGCAACAGTTCTCCCAGGAAGAGATCTATGATTTAGGAAAGAGTTAAGTCTCTCCAAGCAAGATTCTGAGCTTTAGCATCTAGACAAGTGAAAAGAACTGTCTCAATGCCGAATGTAAAATAACTTTTTTTTCGGACAGGAGAGGTAGTACTTCTTCCATATTCATTGAGAAGAAGACCTAGTATACTGTAAGAACTCCCTTGACTCCTACTCCAAATGGGGCTACCTAAATACCGACCAGAAGATTGGCGATTTGTTTAATGAAGTTCAACTGAAAGCCTTGTAAGTGTGTTTTATTGAACAATGGCAAAGTTATGCATCGATTCCAAGGTACTCAACAAAACTGAAAAGGGAATATGAAAAATAAGATGATCTTGCAGAAGCTTAGATATAATGAACACCAGTGGTCCATATGCGTTGATTTGAAGATGCATCAACATCTTTACTTGGCAGCAAGCGGATATACTAGTACCCTGTTTTCATATGCTTGTGGGGAATAGTAGGGCTAAAGAGACCACGGGAAAAAGTTGTATGGCTGCCTAAGGGAAAATATGACTGTAAGGTGCACAAATATCATTAACGAACCACTGGGTTTTTAACAGGGAAAAAAAATTTTTCCCACCACTCCACATAAAACTAGGACTGATGAAGCAATTGGTGGGCCTAGACAAAGATGGTGAATGTTTCAAATATATTTGAAGATTTTTTCTTCAAGGGTTGAGTATGGAGAAACTCAAAGCTGGAATCTTTAGCGCCCCTCAAATTCGCCAAATATCAAGGATGACAAATTCATAAATTCCATGACTGATATTGGAAGCATCTGTCTGAAAAGTTTTGTCTTTGTTGTTCAGAACTTTTTGGGCAACCATAATTGCCAACTATGTAGAACTAGTACAGAAAATGCTTTCAGAGAGTTCAAAATTTGAATGCTAATATGAGCATATAAAGTTCACTTCCTACATAGTCACTTAGATCGGTTTCCGGATAATCTAGGATGTTATAGTGAGGAACAAGGGGAGAGGTTCCATCAAGATATCAAGGTGATGGAAGAAAGATACCAAGGAAGATGGGATACACACATGATGGCAGATTATTGTTGGAGCCTTCAACGTGATTGTCCACATTCTGCACACAGAAGACAATCATATAGAGAGCGATTTGTAATGCATTAATTTGTGATTTCATTGTACTGAATTGAATGTTTTGGACCTATTAGCATTTTTATTTACTTACTTCATTAACATTTGATTATATTCTTTCCGTGTTTTTTATTGTGAATTACGTTACAACCTAACAAATTGTTGTTATTAATGTATTTTTGTGACCACCCTGTATCTCAAAAACTAGAGCCAATCTAGGAAAACGGAGGTCATATTCGGGATCAGGGCAACAAGTTACCTATAAAATGACCTTCAAATGTTTTGGCGCAAAATCTTTGTTGGCCAGTGTTATATTTCGGGTCTCAAAGGACACAACACCGTGTTGCAATTAGTAGACCCATTTCAGTACTAAGGGAAATTATTTTGTTATATAATAATTGCTATAATGTTTGTAAAATATAGGACCTATGGAAATAATGTAATTTTTTCTTTCTTAAATACTTTGA
>JABUQX010094300.1:0-30000 GCA_015478945.1 Trachelipus rathkii
AGAGTATATAAATTATATATATACTATTATTTTATTATATATTATTATTATATATATTATATTATTATATAATTATATATATTAATATATAATTATTATTAATATATTATTATTATTATTAGTATTATATTAATGATGCGTTTATAGGTAGTGAGAGTTATTAGAGTTAGTAGTAGTAAGTATAGTAGTGATGTAGTAGTTATATGAATAGTGTTGAAGGATCACTTTAATAACTAATTTAAAATATATAACATAAAATGATAATTGATGGAAATATATGAGGAGAAAAATATTAAATATATGATAATTGGATATAGTGATAGTATTAGCTAAGACAGGAGCGTATTAGTTAGATAGGGATGTAAGTTAGTAGATATCAGTAGTAAGATTAGGACAAATGTTGTACTCTACAGCTATTAATAATGTTATTGTGTGCCTTATATGGAGGTGCGATGAGGTAGCCATTAAAATACTCCGAATATATTGGATATCGAACAAGATAAATGTTACTTACAAATACAAATAAAGATGAAGAGTGTGCAAGTGAATCTAAAATGATTAGATAATTAGATCTACTGAAGTCTGTGAGTTATAGTATTTAAAGACTTAGACAGGTTCATGTATATGGCACAGCCCACAGACCCAGGATATGATTGTATCTTGTAATTCTCCATGTAGTAGGAATATCAAATTCCTAAATAGTAATATGGTATAACACAGATTAATAATATAATAATTACACTATTATATAGTATATATTTGACCCAAGGAGCATCTATAACCATACACAGTACCGCTAGGAATATGGGTGTTAGTTAAAGGATAGGCTATTTAATGTAGAGAATTGAGATGGAGGATAGGAATATATATCACTATACCTATATTTTATATGTGTGCGGATAATTTGGTATTTTGGTGTAGATGAATCTGATTAGAGAGTTTTAGAGGATTAGATAGAGAAATTTATTTAGTGCAGTAGTGATATTATATAAGTATAATAAACAGGTGTATTATATATACATTAAAAATATATAGGGCGTATGAAAAGAATAAACCTTATATATTTTTTTTTTATTTTTACAGATAATTAAACCCTATAAATGTCACACTATTTCAAATTAGAGGGGGCATGAGAAATATAAATACTATATAAAATCCCACTCACATAGAGCCTTATTACGCAAATCTCTTAGAGTAGCGCAGTAACTGTAGATAAAGGATTTTTAAAAGCTAATTATAAAGGTATAAAAATATTAATAGTAAATACCATATGTGGAGGAAAAAACAGTGAAGATGGTAACAATGAGTTCCACAGTAAAAGAAGTTGCATTGAATTAGTAAGAGGCCACCACATAAAATAAGAAGTACTGTGGAATATCAATATTGCTTCACAGTAACAAATTAATTCTAATTAGCGATTAAAGAGCGTAGGCACCCCTGCTATTACTTATTGAGGGCAGACGAATATGGAGGTGGAATATGCGATTTAGCGGCCAATACTCCCACCTACTGTAACATTACACCGTAATGTATAAGTACCTATTAATAGAAAAAGAATATAATAATAATATAGTGCGCCAACCTCAAGTTGCAGAGCAGATTTAGAGAGGTCAAGATGAGTTTGATAAAGATAAGGGGGACAGTAATATATAATATGTACTAGTATCTTATCTTAAGCTTATTAAGTTACTCAACCTATATACTTAATATAGATTAAGAGGTGAGCCGATAAGCTTCCACCTTCCAAGATTGTATATACTAGAGTAACAGTACTCCAATTAACTAATAGGCGAATTAAACTAGGCCCTTATTATAACTGTCATTGAGTAAGCTTTGTGTGACAAAAGAAAAATAATTTACCAAAAAATACTTGTTAGACCCTTATCTGACCCCCTACTCTAAATATTATTCGCACTACGTCAATGTAATATATGATATTGAATTGGTGTTCTAAAGACAATATATGATCTAATCATGTTGCATCTCCTCAAAGAAAACATTGTTTATGTATAGTACAAGCATAACGTGAGACGTTATGAGAACTACGCACTCGATTAGGGAATCCTAGTAAATACGGAATATTAGGTTCTCGAGGAGGTAGATGGGTAGATATATATAAGAGTAAAGATAGTAAAGATAGATTGTATAGTATATAATACAAAGAAGATATAGGAAAAATATATCAATCATCTCCCAGAAACTACAATAGTCTGACACCGCGACATACATGCTGATCATCCTACATTAGGAAAACGCACAAACCGAGGAAAAAAAAATACAAACACAAATCCAGAAAACAGAATACAGAAGAAAACAATATAGTAAATAATATATAATCGAGGTAAATAAGATAACTAGCATTAAACCATTATGACTGATACTCGAGCAAACTACTAGATGACTAAGAAGCATTCTATTAGAAGATGTAGCCTATTTTTATATAACTGAAGTATAGACCCAAGAATACTCCGGAAGACGCTCTAAGATTCGTCGCGGCATCTTACATAGACCCACACCGCTGATATCAGAGATCTAAGAGGTACAGATCTTGCGCCGAATCTCTTCGATGAGAAAATCCTGAACGCCCCTCGAACTCTCGGAAGCATAAAACCGAACATCGCTTCCGTGCGGCACCACCATCACCTAATCAGGCATCGAAGAAGAGAACGGCCAGGCTCGCCTCCGTCCACTCCAGAACGACGTGCCTGAGCCGCTCCGGCATACATGCGGCGGGTAAATCCATTACGAAGAATAAACTTGACAAGAGTTAAGCAAAAGAGAAGAAGATAGGAAAATAACCCAAAGAATGCTGAGCTTTAAGATGCCTATGTTACGTCATGTTGTCATAGATATACACATAAAAACATACAACTACAAAAAAGCATTATTATTTTATTTTTAGATTATTTTTCTGTGTTCTGCTCTATACCATCTATCCAATAAAACTCAATCAAATTCTATCCCAAGAGTACTCCTTCCCGCGAAGACAGAAGATCAATTTATAATACCGTTGTTACCGGTCCCTTGAGCTATTGGATAGTTTTATGTACACTAGATTAATTTTTGACTCATACAGTTATCTCGGAATTTATGCACACATATGTATGTCCTCTCACAAACAAGAAAAAGGGGAATGCAGCAACTTCAGATTCCAGTGCAAATCCAGGTCCACATGCACCTGATCATAAACAGTAGTATTTCAAGAAGATATTATTAGTAGAAGTAATCACCGTAGTATATGGCTAAAATCCCAGATGACAATAGTTGGATATAAAAGCCCGCAATTCATGAGTTAACGGTACTGCCCATTTTCAGGATTGCGCTGGACATATGAGCGCTTTCACAATTAGCAACTGAGAGAAATGTCAACTATAGTTATTAAGGCATGTTAAGAGTAGTATAGTTAGGTAATATTGTAATACTAGTAAAGTTAGACTAGGGGCCAGCTCAGCGCACACTCCTACAAAACACAGGGAGGAATGCCCTCCGGAGCCACAAGCCCTCCTGACGTTCATAGAATTACCAGAATACCATGCACCCGCTTAATCATGTGACTTAAATCATACGGGTTAAGAAGGCATATGAGAAAACTACTAGAGAAGTAGTGAAGAAGCAGGAAGAGGATGCAAGGGATATCAATCTAAGTAGGATAAATTATAGAATAATACATTAAGAGGTCTCGAAGAAGATAATTTAGCTCATTTTCAGTAGAGAAGGTTGAGCTACAAACCGTCAGAGAGAATAAGTGGAGGAAAGGCAGATTTACAAAAGTTTATTAGAGATTGTTTTTGGCAATGAGGACACAGAGATTTTTTATCAAGTAATAGAATGTGCCCAAAGATCTAAAGGATATTACCCGCACATTAGTCTCGCGAGACATAACTAAGATATGTCATACTATTAAGATAGATAAGACCTCTCAGTCTAATACAGACTACTGGTAGCTCTGCAAGCCAGGTATAGAAATTATGCCATGATCATATAGTTGAGCACATAATTTCAAATATCCTCAAAAATGTTTGAAATATTCTCCCTTGGATTGTACTTAGCTGACGTTGTAGACAGACAGTGATATAATTCCTATAGTTGCGCAGATAGATCACGCAGTATATAATTCTCTCCTTTTTAGAGGTGTGAGCACCGGACCGTGGAGCCAGAAGGCAGTGGTCATCCGAGTTCGACCTTCGATAGCACTCTGCGTAGGAGAGAAGACAAGATGAACTTCGACCAGCGGATCGCGACCCAATAACCCGGCCTCATAACCCTAGCCAATAAGCGAGGTTCCGGGAGACCCTCCCCGATCAGACGGGGTCTCCAAGATCTATCCTCTATCTCCCGCCATGACAGCCCTAAGACGAACACACCTGATTCATTTCGTGCATGCTCTTTGCGGTTATACTCCGGCTAATTCTTATGGTCAATGAATAAGAAAAATATTTTTCATAACATATTTCATATCGTGATTCTATAATAAGGTATAGTCTTGTATCCTATCGTAGTTATGGAGATAATAAAAAATAATATATATATATAATAAAAAAAATAAATAATTATTTTCCATTAATTTTTTTTTGATTACTATCACGATTTAATTCCATATATATATTAGTTAATCAGATTTTAAAATAATAACTCATATAATAATATAATAGTACTCATTTAGGTTATTCAGGAGGTATAATATCATATGCTGAGGTATAACTCTTAGTATTCACCTACATTATATAATATATCAATATATATATATATAAATTAATAATTATAAATATATATAAATATAAAATATAGTATATATAAATTTATAATAATATATTAATTATAGAATATTATATAATTAAATAAATTATTTAATTATATTTAATATTATAATATATATAATATATTAAATATATATAATAATTACTCTCGCGACAAATTTATAATGTACAGTCACCCGTAAATATAATGTTATAAATACTCATATTAGGAAATGTTAAGATGACTTAGGTGTATCTTGGTTATTTATATAGATTTGACGTCGTCACTCAGCTCAACACCCTTAGTGAACGGGTATCGCGTGCTGATTTAACAAGTGGATTCCTCTATAAGTTAACCTCGTCATGTAGCATCTACATAGATATCCATCGTCTGAGCTCTGTGATTACCTGCGTAACACTAAAATGGATAAGACCAGTTAATTTACAGAGCGATCAGACTTCAAAATATAATCAACCGAAAATTACCGTTCTATAGAAGCTAGCCTCATATAAAGCAAGAGAGATATCGCGACAAAGACTCAGATCACATCCGCTACTCAGGCGAGCAACAAGAAGTACACACTTGCTCGTTGGTGGTGTTATTAATCGTAGAACGCTCTCGCGCAATAACCGCGCATAGTTGCGGACTAATGTGAAATAACAATCATCACGAGAAGAGAACCTCTCCCTGTCCTCTATTTCGGAGTATTCATCCACCTGTCCCATGGCTTAAGTCTCAGCTGCCATCTCTCCTCACGTCGCTCGCTGGCCTCCTCTCTCCTCTAGCACTCCCGGCCGGGTATATCCCGATCGTTCACGCATGTCAGTCCTCGATATCGCCTTCGTCTGATCAGAGAGGAACTGGCAGCCAACACCGTATGACGATATGTCAGAAATGTGTCGGGATTGTTGCGACCGAGCGGCGGACTATCCGAGATGATTATGACAGATGTGCCTCCGTCTGCAAAAGCTTGACTGAAAAAATTTCGTGTATCGTATTACCAAACACAAAGTGCGTATCGGTACAGCACTAACACCAACAGGACTCCGTAAGAAAGATCCATCCATTTTGTATAGGCCACATTTTCTTAGAGTCTGTCTAGATTCGCCGATATAGGCATCGACGAGCACGTGAACAGTAGAGAGTTATGTACTCCAAGTGTGTATCTCGCAGATAAGAACATGCACTACTCACACATAACATGCTAATGTGGATCGTCGGATACGGAGCGCTCCGTCAGTTTTCATTCGAAGAGTCGTATTTCGAGAAGTAATAGTGTAACACTCATCACGAACAGCTAAGATATCGTTCTTCTAAAGACGTCTGAATAACAATGAACCAAGCGACGCGAACCGCTCCAAAGCTGTAGATGTGATAAGACAGTGCAGTAATATGTAAAGCATCATATGCGTATTTCTGCTAGTTTCATAGTTTTACCAAACACAGGATTGCTCTCACAAATCTTCGTGTTGCAATGTGATGCGTCGTAAACTCAGTAAAGAGGTTTGTGGCAAGTGCATCCAAGTGCGTAGCAGCAATTATAGTGCGTGCGTTGCAACTGGGTTAACACTCACCTTAACGGCGGGGTTAGCACAAATGACAAACACAAATAGCACGGGTATCCTACCACTCTATGAGCAGGATGACGAATCTATAAAAAAAAACGATAAAAAACTGGGTATAATCGTTAGAAGAAATCACTACCAAGAGTGTAATATGTGGTAAAAAACCATAGGTGTGCTCAGTGATGTCGGCGCGTGTCCACTCTCATAGTCATAACGCGAGCTGTATATTTAGAGTACATAATTCTATGGAGCAAGGCCAACAGTCACTGTGATATGGAGCACATCGTGATCAACATGCGAGTCAGATGGAATAACTCTTCATCGCGTCGCTAATTCAGCAATCGCGATAACCGGTCTACAACAGGTAGAACCATAGGTGTATCAGAATACATAAGCCACTGCTAATGATCTCTGCGGTTCGCGCCGGTGCGAACCACTTTGCCATGCACCAAATCTGTCATATAGTAGAGTTGCTAGTTGAGAAGCTCATGCGCTGTCTCTTTCGAAAATCCTTAAGTATACTATGCTCTAGCTCCACACTCCACGGCGCGAATATCTGCGAAAAACCGCCGGCGATCAATTTTGACAAAAGATCCCTCAAGTAATAGCGCATCTCTCAAGTATTACACTGCAGATACAAATGAGAACACGCAAATTCGCTTATCAAGTAATTGTGTAGAGAAGAGGCCACTCTTATGTATGAAGAAGTATAGAAGAACCTGGTAATGTAACCGGCACCCCTGGATATCCATCGACTGCTAATGCCGGGTCAGAACTCCGGACTATAATGTTAATGAATCATAGAGTATTTGTTGTGACCTTCCTTGGAACCATATGGATCCCGGAGTATCATACCAAATTCAACATAATCCATATTATAGATTTTTTGTAGTTTTCTATAATTATTCATATTATATATTCCCTTAACCACACTGATCTGATTATACATATCTGGATTTATATATACCAGGTTCATCCCCTCCCGCACTGAGTCAGGTGCGTAACAACTCTACAAAACCAGCAGTAATATAGTATGAATCCAAATACATACACGAGCGGCAACTCACATAAATCAACATTTTACTATGATCTGGATATCCCAGAATATCTGCGCTGATAAATCTAAAATAATATAAATATAATACGGGTTTTGTAATGTGTCTAATCTACATATTTATTTGACACCCATCCAGTCTTTTTTAAATATATATTTTAAGTTAAATAATAATATATATATTTATAATATTACACCCGCATTGTATGCTTGATTACCGATATGTGACACTTGATATATATCACTCTATCTCAATCGGTTCGAGTATAGCTCTATAGGTTGATCAAATAGCTAATAATTTTTTTTACCGTAATTGAAAAATTATTATTTTTCTTATTTTAATATTCCTTTTTTTAGGGTATGAGTATTTGAATGCACGACGAGGACATGAGGGGGTAACGATAAGTCCCCCCGGTCTCCTCCGGGTAGGCTCCGAAAATAATCCCTGACCTCCTCTTCCGATTCCTGATTCTTGATTATATCACGGTGATATGGCCGGTAGGTATAAATAAAATTCATATCAAGCAACCCTCATAGTCGCCCAGCCTGTTACGACTAAGTCGAGCTATCTCCCGAATATCTCATTCCACAACAATAATCGTATCAT
Organism: Trachelipus rathkii; assembly: GCA_015478945.1. Classification (NCBI taxonomy): domain Eukaryota; kingdom Metazoa; phylum Arthropoda; class Malacostraca; order Isopoda; family Trachelipodidae; genus Trachelipus; species Trachelipus rathkii. The sequence continues at coordinate 7,964 of JABUQX010094300.1, forward strand.
ACAGTGAATCTGATAAGACAGATACTCCCAAATAAAAGGTAATCACTAAGTGCGCCTAGTACATAGCTGTGTGTAAGCCCGACCCCCCCGTACGCAAAATTGATCTCCCTAGCTATTGGTAAAGACACCACAATGCCGCAATATGTATCGATAGTTGCATAGTAACGGCCTCTCGATCTCTCTGCTGGATGCCGCCAGTGAGAACATAAAGCGTTATTGGTAGGCTGAAGGGCAGTAGGAAATACTGCTGGAGAATATAAGTATTATAATAAATTAAGAGTGCATATAAGATTAGGTATCATTAAGTATTTGTTCAGAAGAATGATGAGGAAAAAATGGCTATATTTTAGTATATAAGCCAAAAAAAATAGAAGTGAATCAGAAAATTCAAGAAAAATGTTAAATAGAATTAGGTTATAGGTAATGACTGGTTATAATGCAGAATAATTATTATCGAATGAGGAGGGTTCGACAATAATGATAATTGTATATTTAGGCCTCCTTACATACTTCCTGCATTTAGTTATATATGATGAAGAGAATCCAAACAACTCAGTGTGATATGTTACTGTTGAAAGTAATTGATAAGTAAGGTTATGGGTTGTGAGTGAGGACAGTCCTCAGTGTGGAATTTTTAATGATTATGTGAATGAGTTATGATAGCAGCTTGGAACAAGATGTCTAGTAGTGAAGTTTAAATTTATTTATGAGATATATTATGTTGGAATGAAAATGGGATAACGGACGATTGACACTAAAGTAGTAGTAGAAAGTTGTGATAATTGAGCAGTATAATGATAAGGGGGCTGGCTGCCATATTAAATATCATGATTAATATAGTGGATATAAAGGGACTAAAGTCATTTGTATACTATAGCCATAGCGATCTAACATAGTAAGTTAGGTAAATATGTTGTTATACCTGGTATTGCAATAGCTAAGTGACACTTAATTAGGTCATTGGAATATAAATAAAGTATAGAATCTTAAAGTTCAATGGGTTCAGTAAATATATACGTATGTGGACAATTACTTAAGTAGGTAAAGTGCTAGAATGTGAGTAAGAATTTGATATAAAATGTACTCTAAAGACTCTATTTTATTAAGAAGATGTGTGGGTTGATAGCCTAAAGGGGAAATAGAGAGCAAATTATATTCGAAAAGTTCGTTGGTCATAGTACCGATTAAAGTATAATGAATGATATGATCGATAATGATTAAGCGGTAATTATGTATAGTGGTGAGTTGAGCTATGGGAATCAGAACTGGTGCAGTAGAGACTGAAGAATAAAAAGTGAGATTATAGAAATCAGTAAATAATATGAGGTGTATTAGCAATGGATCAGAAATGTAGAGATTTGGTCAGAGAGCGAGGAAGGTTACATAATTTCAGGATTAGTTAGAATTTGCTGTAAGGTATTTGTGATATAGTAAGGTAAGAGTTTATGTGAGCCCTACTTGGGCTAAAGGGATTATCTCTACCGCATATTATACGATAAAGAATGCCATAGTAAGGTCCATCGCTATTAATTATAATCCCCGGATTTAACCCTGTCCATGACCTAGAAACATTCAGCGTGTGTAATTATACTTGACTCTGAATCTGACTCCTCTCATCATATTAGGTCGACATAAAAGGAGCGGTAAGGCGGGCTTCTTCGACTTTGCTTCATATTCTTTCTAACTACTCTTTCTGTTTGCCGGTGCATGTCACGCACCTAACCCCCAGTCTTGGAGGAAGAAGATGATGATTAGATGATGATGATGATGATGATGAAAGTGGATTCAGATGTAATGCAGGAGCCTCAGCCCATTGAGAAAGTCAAATATTGAGCAATTAAAGTAGGGTGAGGAATCTGATAGGATATGGTGTAATTTATCAGTGTGGTACAGCCTGAAGTGGGAAAATGGCAATAACGAATGGGGTCCAGGCAAACAAAACCCAGGCAGATTGGCGAACAGGACTGTGAATGTGCAGGGACGATATTTGCATGTGGGGGGAGGATCTCCGGACATATAGTGAATGTTTATGTGGTTTGTGTGACCAATACAGAGTGCGCAAGGACGCAAGACTGCTGATAATTACTTGCCAATAACAGATTTCACAATCCTCAGTTTGTCACCTCGAGGATCAGACGTTCAACACCCTTGCCAACACGACCTGAAACCTCGGCGAAGAGCAAAATTGTAATCAGTCGATGAGAGGCACCCCTGTCAAATGGCTAATGGAGGAGCCTGTTTGCCCCTTTTCCACCAATCCGCATGTGTTATTGGGTGCCAGCTAGAGTAATTAGTTTTTCGGGAGTATGAAGTGAAAGACTTACTGAAGGACGAGCACAGGCCTAATAAACCTTTAAAATATTAGACCGTCAGTTTGATATGCTCTTATTTATCACTTGGTTTAACAGGACCACTGTCCAGCCAGAGTTCTCGCAATCCGTCCATAACCCATATGATTCACTCGCGGTAGTGGTCTTAATTAGGAATTGTATAAATCGGCATTCACAGCTATTATAAATATTAGCAAATTCAATTTATTCTGTTTGTGTATAAGTACTGATTATATATTATAGTGTTTTTAATATAGTGAGTGTGTGTGTGTGAATATTCGACTATTAATATGATTTATGGGTGAAAGTATGGATTCACTAAAACCTATCAGCCCTTATTCGTTCTATAAGTTCCATCATGGGAAACTGTGAGCGAGTCGCGGTGGCTTTCTGAATGAAATTGTGGGCAAGAACTGCTGTCAGTATATATAATATATATTATAGTATTAGCAACATGATTTCGTATCTGAATTATGATGATATTAATAAATATTACTGAAGCAAGTATGATATAATAACAAAAATTATGATAGGAATATAAGCATTTAGCATAGTATTATTAAATGTTTAGAGTGTACATATTATGGATGTCATGGACGTAAGACAACCTCTTTGCAAGGAATGTTGATAATCATTATGAAATATAGTATCATCCTCTATAATGTATGATATTAACCCTAAGACTATATAATATACCATCTGATGTGATAGAATCACAGATAGAACTAAAAATAGTGTAGTATACACATTCTTTAATCATATCAATTTATGAAAATATAAATAATTACACGGTGAAGTTACTTCTAATTATTACACACGTGTATCTATAATGTGAATCAGACACTATTTATATCGGCTCATCTTAACACCAATGGAAGTTCCGAGAGAAATACTTTCTTATAAGACACCTATTTATCTCTGCGATGTTCTATTACTATCCTAAAGTCTAGTGACCTACGTCAAATCTCCTCTCCTTATTAACTTTAGAGAGTATTTCATTAATAAACCACTCCTTTCACCTCTGTATTGACATCTCCCTCTCAATCTATACATAACTGCTCGAACACTCATACAATCCTAATATTTAACTTATATCTGAGACAGATAATGTCATTCTGCATTGAATGACACTATGTTCATATTTATATGCTTAGCATACAGTGATTACTTCTAAAACATGTAAATGGCAAGATGAACTTATCACTCACCAACCTTGTAAAATATAGTCATAAAGAAGTTACTCCTATCCCTCGTAGTCCAGAGACACTCCATCCGTCTAGTGACCACACTCGAACATAGCATAGGTTGTTTCCTCTCTAACATCGAAAGAAATGATTTCGTTATAAGAAATGTATCCAGTGATACAATAGAAAATGTATTAATAAAAAAAAACGTTAAGGCAATACAGGTTAAATTCCACACATCGTGAATGTAGTGAAGTTACCAGGGTAATAGCCGGTACCTCGAGAGCTAATTCAAATGTATGGAAGAGACTAGCAAGCCATATCTTACCACGAGTAATGACAAAGTTAACCTACCTACAAAATAGCTATCAAATATGTCTCACTCAATTCTGCTAAATATAAAATCTATAAGTGACTATCTATATAATTATGACTTATAGGTCTCACGTGATATAAAATGTGCTTATATAACAAAGCTCCTATAGATAATTCACAAATGCCATAAATATAAGTGTTTTTCCTTAGTTATTATGCAATAAAATTATTTGATTATTTGTGTTTAAGTAATAATAAATTTAACTAAACTTTGAATTACATTTTATATAAGTATAAAGTTTATAGCCGAAGTGCTCAGAGCATCTTATCTCTGTTCATTCTTGGCTTACAAAAGTTATTACTGAAAACTAGGAATTATAAGTTTATTCTTATATTAATAATTTCAGTATTATATAAATACACACATACCATAATTACTCGGTGACAGAGTTCTATTAATCAAGGTGAAGGGAGTTGATATACTCAATCATAATGTTACCGAAGACCAGGACGAGTCAAGCCCAAGGATTTATGAGTAATAACTAGCTATCACATCACCTACTAATTCATGACCAGTGCTAGAACCTGGGATTCCCTCGCTCTCGTGTATTGGCGAGCGCATTAATCTGAACCAACTGATTATAATAAGTTATTAGGTACCAATTAGTCACATATTGTATTAACTATTAAATATTAAAATATTATAGTTAATAATTATAATAATAAAACAATATATTATACAGTATATATTTATATATATATAATATATATATATTATATATATATATATATAATATTAATTATATATATATATATTATTAATTATATTATAATATATATTAATATATATATATATAATATATGTATGTGAGAGCAGATTTCCATTGCTCTTCATACAGATAATTATGATAACATACTCCTATCATAAATTAGCGCTGTACACGGCTATATACACCTTTAACATCACTCAAAAAAGGGATAATGAAGGGTTTCTCTGTATTGTCAAATTATTAATTATATATTATTTTTTAGTATATAAGAAATAAACTTACTATAAACGACTCGATAACTTATTTCTTAATAAATATGTGAGTAAAAGTGAGTGGTATAGTCACTAGTTGAGGATATGTCTAGCCCGAGGGATGACCTTTGCTATTCAAGTGAGCTAAGGAGAAGCATAGTATAGCATCTATCGGTTATTATAAGATAGAAGATATAGTGGGTAGAATAAAAATTAGGTGACATTGTTTAATAAGCTCTCGGAGTAATATGTATATGAATATATTGTGTATATGAAATTTTTTAGATAAAATTATATATATAATTATGGATAAGGTATATTTAATTAATTTAAACCCTAAATTAATATAAAGATAGTCTAATAGTCACATTATATAATAAGATCTCAGTTATATTTCTGTTATTGTAGATATGAATTTGAACTTGTTATAAAATAATTGATATCATCATCATATAATATTACTTATTAATATTTATTAGACTATATATCATATATTAATACCATTATAATAATTATATATATACAGTATAAATCTAATGGTAGCCTTGCTTCAGAGGCAAAGGCTATTAATTCTGAATGGAAATTGTTAAAACACTAAGGATTTTTAGTATAATATATAATATATATATTAGTATAATATTATATTATATAATATATATATATATATATAATATTAATAATATTAATTATATATTATAAATATATATATAATTATATATATATATTTAATATATATATATATATATATATATATATATAATATATATATATATTATATATATAATATATATATAATATATATATATATATAATATATATATATATATATATATATATATAAAAATATAATAATAATAAATTTAATAATAAATAAATAATATAATTAATATATATAAATAGATATCAAAAATTTGAAAAAGCAGTCAAATAACCTAACTTATAATAAAATGTGAGTCATAATGGAATTTATAATAATCAATATAACTAATCTTATTAATGAATAATACAATATATTCAATTCCAAGATGAATATAACCGAGGACAAATGTAACGACCAATAAGTGGATAAAATCCAAAAATTAAAAGAGTAAATGAACGAATAAAACCTATTTTAAGTTTAGAGTTCATCCATCGAGAAATAATTGATAGTAAAAATATTAAAAAGTATCCTAAATATTAGGTGTATAATAAAAATAATAAAAATTATTAAATATATTATATATATATAATATATATTTACCGTATAATAATATATAATATAATTAATATATATATAGTAAATAGATATATATATATATATATATAATAAAAATAATATATTAATAAATATTATATATAATTAATAATAAGATAATATTAATATATAATAATAGTAAAAATATATAATATATGATATATATAATTAAATATATAATATATAACATAAATATATATATAATATTATTATAATATAAATAATTATAGTAAATGTTATACATAAAAATGAAAACCATTTTTTTCGTTCTTTGGCACTATTATTAATAACTATTAATAACTTAATATTAATATAATAATCAAATCAGCTTTATATATAATTTCTTATAAAATGGCTTAAGAATCCTAGCTATAATCCCATGAATAATTATATTTTATCTGACTTATTAATATACTATAAATATAATTTAGATCATATAAAAAAAAAAAAAATAAAATAAATTAAAAAATCACCTGTATAAGAAAAAAAATATATAAATTGATATTTAAAATCGAAAAAAAAAACTACTTCTAAAAAACCCTTCCTAGTGATTAGACAACAATAAGTCTTAATCAATATGTTACTAAGTATTAAATCTATTTTTAAGGCATAATATATTATATGATAATAAAATATTAAAAATATGATAAAAAAAAAAAAAAGTAAAATTTAATATGATAATTTCAATGAATTAAGTTTAAATTTCAGAAAAAAAAAATAATCATATAGGCTCATTTTTTCTGTTTCTAAGTATAACTAAATTAAAAACATATAATATAACACTTACTAAGTATAGAATAATTAGTAATTCCTAGCTAATTATTGATAAAATTCTAATGGGCATTTTTGGCAAATCAATTTAAGTAGTAAAGAAAATTAAAAATAAATAAAAATATAAACTATTTTTTAATAAAATTTCTACAAATAAAGAATTAAATAAAATAATATTTTAATATTTGGGCGCAATTTCAGAAAACGTAAAAAAAATATATAAATTTTACCCAATTATTTTGGGTGACACTAGCTGAAATGAGCATCTCTAACGTGTTAGTAGTAAGTAAGAATGATAAATTAGCTGCATTGCCAGATTTAGCTGTATTTTTGTTAAAATCTGGCATTCACACAGACAATTTTAGCTTATTTTAAGTTTTTTTGTGTATGTGAGAGGTAAGTATATAATATGGGTTTTCGATGCCATTCCGCAGTCGGTATAATTCCTACGTTTGGTTTACTGAGTCAATTGGCCATCCCCAGTCAAGGTGAGTGGAGGGGTGGGGTATATGAGTTAAAAATGGATGGATAATCTGAAATTGCCACGGGTCTATTAGAATGTTTCCAAAGTACATCTTTTCCTCAACAAAAAAGTGGCTCATCAATATCATGTATATAAACCTGAAAAATAACTACATAAGCTTAAAACACCAGCTTTATCGTACATACTCAGTGAGAATAAAAGAAGTATTCTCAAATTATTACTAATGTAGTGTATTATTTATCTCTCCTCGCTAGCAGCAAGACACATTTAAAAAAAATACAAATAAAAACATAATAAATTACAAAACAAATTTTAAAAAATAATAATATATTTTATAGATAATTGAAGTCAATGAAAATTGAAAAAATATATAGTTACATAAGTGTGTTGGCGTGATAATATGTCTCACATGCATGATGTAACTGGTCCTTACTAAGACTGAGAAAACCAAGGTTGCCAAATGTTGATTTATAGAGATGAAATATCAAAATCATGGACGAGACAATTCTCCTACTCCGGTCAAGAACGATTAGAGAGAGTTCGGCGGTTCGGCTCTCACCGGGGACGACGGACTCGTCCCCCTCTGCGTGGTCTGGCCATCTCCCTCGGGCCTCACATCCTTCTCCACACTCATCACATGATATATGAAAAATAAGAAATTTCACAAATAATCTTTTAATCTTGGCACACCTCTCTACGAATATAAAAATAAAAGTTAATCGCCTCTCACTTATATCCGGACTACACCCCCTCCTTCAATATGACGAAGGGTAAGCCGGCCAGACAGAATCCAAAACGCGTGATAGTAGAGGTTGCTATATACTAAAACTCCTCAAAAGGTTCTCGTGAACTAGCAACCATAAGGCTCCAATGCGGCTTTCACATATTAGCGGTGAAAATTCAGTAACAATCTATGTATTACACTTCAATAAAAATATCTATAACATAACCATAACACACAAAGTCGTTACATACTGTTAACTACAGAAACGAGAATATGAAAGTTTGCACTTCCCAGAGATAGCTCTAAATAGTTGAAATCCTTAGAGAGAATGTAAAAGGTGAGCAGGTCCTATACAGCGTGACTCGAGCTGCCCGCGTAGGGTTAATCTATCTAGATACTAAAACTAGGATATTGGAGCATGAGATATGATTTAAGTCACGTAGTATAGTACCGTGAATACCGGATTAATTACCGGCTGAAGTTATTAAACCGTGTAATTATTACACTAGGGCGCGAGAGATTTATCGGATAGTGATGATTTCCGCCGCGGGAACTACCGGTCCGATACGCGCGTAATACCGGCTAGAGAATCTAGGTTATCCTCTCTAGTGTCTCGCTTGCCGCAGGCTAACGTCGGCCGTGAGGCTAAATAAACATAACAAACGAGAAATAATTCTGCACTCTCTTAGGTAATGTGTCCTAAAAAAGAAATCTACAAATTTTGGAGTGATTTATACCTATTTATCTATCTATCTGAAATGTATTGTTATATTTATTAAAAAAAAATATAATAAAATAATTATAGTATGTGAATAAGATAACGAAGAGTGGCACAAGTATTGTCCCCGCATACGCAGATGCTTCACGTGATTATACTGTGTAAGAGCAACGAGGAGCACAATGTAAAGGATCTATTGGACAGCTTTAAATGTTAAGTAGATAATGGTATTAATGTTGTTGACTCGAGGTTGTAACCCAATTCATAACCCTATCGTGACCGCTATGTTAGCTTTAAACTGGCAACTATAAGTGTCTGATTTATCACAAAACATGAGACATAACATACGAGCTCGCTGGGGACGCGCTAAATCTGGCACCAGATAATTCAGACCCCTAAAACAATATATATGATATCTCTCAAATCTCGATACGTGAGAGAAAGTTGAGTTCTCGTGTTTCCGACCTAAATCCAGTATTCTTATTTATGTAGCCTATTATGATATTTGAGATAATGTAATTTATACTCGATATAGCTATATATATCGGCTATTCATATAACAGTGTATACCACACAGATATAAGATTATCACAATCCACGTATCAAATTATACATATTCCCCTAAAATTATGAAATAATAATATGCAAATTAATAAAGAAATTGATGGAAGATGCAAATGAAGTGTTGATCGCGAATATATTTTTCCCTGAGTCGTTGAAATGTGGCCGGTGAATTGGGCGCGTCCGAACCAACATTTTTGTATTCTTACCCTATTATGTTGGAGCAACGAAAATATTGAGTCATTTAATCTCAGATGCCAAATTTCATCATTATACATATGACTAACTTTGATTTATACATAAACAATAATATTTCTGAAGTGATAATAGTATCAATACATATTAAAGAAATATAAATTGAAATATAACAAGAAATATATATATAAACATAAAGAAGAGAATTTAATCAAAGTATGGGGTTTATCAACCCCACCATTAATGGCGATCTTTTCCTGTCTTTAAGGCCTTCAGCACGTCATAAATGAGTAACGTATATGGGTAAGACTGTTTATATAATTAGAATAATTAAAGAACCCATCGAAAGACAACGGCTACCACGCCACCATCTGTGTGTCATCGTAGAACGGAGCAAAATCGGACAATCGAATGAGTGAGAAATTAGCAATGTATCAATAATCTTATCTTGTAGTTGTAAGACTTAATTATGCATCCATACTACTATAGGACGTTAGAATTACAGTAAATATACAGCTAAATGCTATGACAAGTAGATAATCTGAAGAACGCAATACAACGAGTACGTAGCATACGTGTATCGTTAAGCAATTAAATGACCTACAAAGAATAGAACGCCAACAGACACCGTGCGACGACGAGAGACCAGTGAGAGGAGCCCCCGGACGTGCGAGAGAGAGGAGAGAGAGAGAGAGATATACCGGGAGAGAAGTGAATAGGTGAGAATATAGAGAGGAGAAGACTCCTAGTTGATATATATATTTTATATATATATATATATATATATATATTATTATATAAACTTCGATCGACAATATCGCTAACAATAACTCGGAGCATAAAATTTATACTCACTTGCTTACGAGTCCTCAGATTAATCATTTCTGTATTTATATATAATCTATTTAGAGACCGTAGTATATATTTAATAAACTTCATATATATATGATATATTCCTATTACTTCGTAGCAGTAAATAATGATCCTAAATTCGTCAATGAACTTTTAGTTCAGAATTTTCATTGTCAAAATAGGATTGACAAGATATATATCCTATGATACTTACAGAAGGATACTCCACTGAATCAGACCAATAGGTTATTTCCGCTCAATAGGTATGTAGGTCTGAGTAATATTCATACTTCATAGGATTATATTATATATATATAATATATATATATATAATATATATATATATAAATATAATATATATATAGTATATTAATATATTAATATATATATATATATATAATATATATATTAATTATATATTAATATAATATATTATATAATATAAAATAATATATATATAAATATATATTAATGACATTTATCTTTTTGGTAGGCCCCCTGTAGTACTTAAGATAAAAAAAATATAATAAAACACTATAATATTAATTTTTACATAAAAAAAACTTAGATATACATTCTTTGATATAGACGTAGATACATGCTACCGGAAACTAAAGAGAAGGCGGATCAAAAAAAATATTATAACATAATTTATTTAATATGTAACAGCTTAATAAGATTTACTTAAAAATTCGAAAAAATAACAAAATTATAATTATACCAGTATCTCTATATATATCTTAATATTCTCACACATAGCACGATTGATCCAATAACAAAAATAATTTTTTGTATCACTGCGTATAAAGTAATCAGTGGTTATCTGAAAAAGATCTATATAAACATATAAGGGAAATAACCCTAGAGGAGATATTAAAAAACGCGAGACATTACAAAGAAGTCAAGAGAGAGAGTGTAACTACACTAGATACACATATCCTAAAGGTTAACGAACACTCGGAAAAGTAAAAAATAAAATTAGTGCATATAGGTTATCCGCGCTCGCGCTTCACATCACAGAAAAAATTTAATTTCTCTAGAAGATCTATCTATCTGTTCTGTTAAAGGTTGTGTGTGTGTGTGTTCGCCAGGTTCCTCCGCCCCTTCCCCTACGGGGTATGGAAAACCCCCCCCTCTGTCCACCGTCCGGCCTCGAGCCCCCTAAAAAAATTGTGTTTGTAGCTTCAACAAATTCCAATATAGTTATTAGTTTTCTTCTACCTTCGTCAGGTTGGAGATTACAAAAAAATTAATAAAGTAATTTTTTTTTTTCCATCCATACAAATTCATGCTGCTGTGGCTGAGTCTGCTCCGTAATCATGTAGCTAGGTCGTGTTCTATGTTCGCTGTACCTATCCTAGTGGTCCGATAATCCGTGCGTAACCTAGTGGCATATAATAAAAACTTAACATGAAAAATTAATATATAATATGGTAGGGACTCTATATGACTTGTGAGAAACGCTATAGAAACACAAAAGTCTTTTTCATGAGATTATATTATTATATTAATTACTCTAATTTTTTTTAATCTATCATTCTTATTTAATTTACTTCTTCATTTAATTATAATATTATGTATACTTTTTTTTATCTCACGGTCTATTTATTCCGATACTAATACCACTTCCATTACAATGTGCGCTGATTTCATAAATATGTTTTCAGTTTTTACGTAGCTATTCAATAGATATTTTACATAACATGCGGACATCAATCTTGAGTAAGGTCTTGAATACCTATATTAATATATTATATATATATTAATATTAATTATATTAAATATATATATATATATATGGTTATATTAATTGAGTGAGTTTAACCAACTTTATGGTATTAAACTACAAACTATATCTCAAAAAACGTACATTATAGATACAGGGAAAGTAAGATAGCTATTGTTATTGAATGCTGGTAAGATTTTAGTAAGGAAAATGTTAAAAAAATAAAATAAAAATAAATTTAATAATAAAAAAAAAAAAATCATATATCTCACAAATAAACTACTAATAGCTCAGCTATTAACTTATTCCTCTGCCATTGAAACGTATGGTATAAAATTTTATGATAGGAAAATGTAAATAATATAAAATAAAAAAAAATTTATATATAAATATTGAGCTATATAATATCACATAATAGTATAATATAATATTATAATATATATATGTAATAAGGTAACACTGATAGGCTCTCATAAATATGTAGGGTCTCGATGACGTAACGGTAGAATCAACTATGATAGTGAGGGTGAACGTTATATTCAATATCCCCTATAGGGAGTAGCGAGATCCTCCAATGACGTCATACTACCTCAGAGGTGGACGAATTACTCTCCCGGCACAATGTAGAGTCCGCTCAAATTCTCCGCCCATACCTCTGCGGAATATCCTACCATCCCGAGTACACAAATACAGTTGAAGAGCCCGACTGGTTCCACGCAGTTCGAAAAATTAGAATACTGTTGTGGATTGCAGTTAGTCGCGTATGATGCGTTGATATATCCTTCCGCATATAGAAGAAAAAAGCAACATATAACCCAAATCCATCAAATATTGACTAATGTACCTATCTTAAGATGGTCCAATGACCAAAAGAGCTCTCTATTAAATCATCCACCATTAATTTTACAATTGTTGGCCAATCCATATGCTTACGTGATCTATCCTTGATAATATATCCGTTATATTTTCTCTATATATATTTCCATACATCTTGCACACACACAAGATCACAAGAAGGTTCGATCTTTTATTCCTGATGTAAAATTTATCAATATTATAATTGATTTTGTAGTGTTCTATCTGTATTATAAGATATGTATGTGATCCTGATCTCAGTGTATCTGATAAAAATTCTCTGATTTTAGTCCACCTTATCAAGGCGTCTACCTAAAATTCTCACCGAGAATTACCAACCTGAACGCTGTATTCCGTCCTGTATCTAGAGTAGGCCACCATTTATTATCACCTCTAGATAAAGAGCAAGTATATTTAATATCACAACAATTTCATCTTAATTCAGCTTTTGTGCTCCTGACACTTGCTCTAGATGTTTTAAATATATTTCACTGAAGGCATATAACATAGAGAATAATATTATCGTGTTATTATTTTTTATATATAATTTCTGAGAATATGCGGTATTACCATCATTGATAAATAATACATGCTTAGTACATACATACATACATTAATCAGGGTAACTTGATTATACTTAATTAGTAATCATATATATTACATTTTTCTTAAAGTTAGTAAAATATGGTAATTTGTAATAAAATTTTCACTTTTTAAATGTACAATTACAAGTATATACACATTATATAAATAATCATATATTTTATATACCATATATTTTAATTATTTATTAATAAAATATATATTATTAATATAATAATTATTTAATATTAATTACCATATTTTACCATAATTTATGTATAAAAGTGTCATACCACTTCAAATATTATCAGAATATAATAATATGGTATTGTACAGGCAAACATAAATTAATGAATAACAAATAATATATTATAAACATTTATTTCTACCCAATATGGAAATAGAATTCTAAACATATTATATATAGTATATATAATATAATATATATATATTAATACTATATATATATATATATATATATAATTAATAAATTATATAATTATATATATATATATATATATATTATATTATTAATTAATTATATTAAATATATTAATATATTATAATTAATATATTAATATTATAATAAATATTAATATAATAATATATAAATATATATATATATATTATTATAGATATAATATTAATATAAATATTTAAAATATATAATATTATATATATTATATATATATATATTATATAATTTTTTTCAATTATTTGGGATCATATATTTACTCTAAAACGAGTGAAGAATAATACTACTATACTAGGAAGTTAAATCCGGTTATACCGGTAATATAATATATATACGTATATTATAATCAATATTAATTCCTAGGCCTAGATTAACCGGATATAGTCAAAAACTGGTACCGGATAGTATATTATTACCGATTGATACACGAGATATGTCAAAATACTTGGTATATATCCTAGGATTAGGCCGTATAGATACCGGATAGTTATGTCACAGTGGATATCCTAGTGATACCCATCCCTATACTAAAACCATGGTAAGAGTGATTTAGAATGCATCAAACCACGGTGGAATATATCTGATTATAATTCATAAGCTAAGTTAATCGGTTATTATATACAATACAATATATCCTATATATATTGGTTATATTATTCCTGTTTATGTGTGACAGATGCTGTGGTTTTGTTTTATAACACATATCATATCAAGAACGGCTCAATTAGAAATAAGGCATGAGGGCTGGTATTAATAGTGTTAACATATATTAATACCTAATCTATGTTGTAGGTAGGTGTGTACATACAAATCTCTTTCTCTGATCTCTACTGAAATCTCATTAGAGCTCAAATCACTCCTCGTCTGTGGAATGATACCTATAATTATACCATGAGGGCTTAGTGACAACCCCCATAGACTGCGCCAGAGATGTGTAACTAATTCAATGGAAAAATATGATAGTAAGAAGAATCTAAGATCCCTTCTAGAAGTGCTAGAAATTCAATATTATATAACGCTGACTTATTGGTAGAAAGCATGGTCCGATATAGCGCACTAATATTAATAACCTGCCCGTGGATGTCATACCGTCAGTTGAGTGGAACCAAAGTTAAAGAATTACTGATGTGAACTTAGAACTTACACTTAACTATCAACTACTACTACTATTACCACTGCTTATACTTATAACTATAATTACACACCTAATAAACATATATATATTATATATTACTTATGATATTAATTTAATTAATATTAATTACACTAATAATAGATTACAACTACTATCATTTACACATGGATTCTTTCGTTTAGAGTTAAAATCGATGAAATACCTTTTTTATTCGTTACATCTCTCTTGCGGGGAGTTCTAGCTCGGAACCCACCATAACCTGATATACAGAAGGAAAAAAACACAACTAACTAATTTATCAGCATGTTATAGATAGGAGTTATTAGACTGGAACATATATACATGACGTTTATTCATAACTTAAATTATGGAATTTGAGTTTTATTTATTCTGTAAACTAATAGTGGTATTTATTTATTAAGAATGAATCATCAAACTCAAGTGAGTTCACTGGATTGTGAGGGTGAATTAGATAAAAGGTGAGGGGAATTAAGTAGAATGACATGTGATAATCCAATTAAATAATATCAATGAATAATATTGGAATTATAGTTGGAATGAATGTGGAAATTCAAAAGAGAAGTTGGTGTGACACAATAGGTACTGAATCCTACTATAATATCTATATACATAAAATTTATATAATTCGTTAAGTGCATGTGGACCATGCTTGGAAAAGTCCTCATACTCGAGTGGCGTAAACCATGAGCTTCGTGTGATGCAGTCAATTCTCCCATCCCATCCAACCCCCGCATTCGAATGAGATGCGTTCTTTTTCTAGTGATATCTTTATCGTGCTTTAACTATGATCTACAATAATGGTTTCATTATCGAATGGTTTTGATTGTTGTATTTAATCTAATGGTTTCGATTGCCATATTTTTTCTAATGGTTTCAATTGTAATAATATTTCTCTAATGGTTTCGATTGTGATATCTTTACCAAATGATTTCAAGTTATTTACATAGTGGTTTCTTTATCTAAGGGTTTCGATTCTGATTTCTTTTTCTGATAATTTCCATTGTGGCTTCTTTTTCAAATGGATTAGAATGTGGTTTCTTTATCTAGTGACTCCGATTGCAATTTCCTTATCTAATGAGTTAAGTAATGGTTCCACTTCTAATGGTTTTGATTATCAATTCTTTGTATAATGGTTTCAATTGTGGTTTCTTTTTTGATAGTTTTGAGTGTGATTTCTTTACCTAATGGTTTCAATTGTGGTTTCTTTTTCTAATGATTTCGACTGTGGTTTCCTTTTTCTAATGTTTTTTTCTTATTGCATCTATTTTTAAACTGTTTTAAATAGGATTATGTTTTACTTTAATTCAATTTAGGTGGTTTGGATCTAAATCCGAAATTTTATCTACTCTATCTAAGACAGTTCCTCTTCACTATCTAATGTTTTCTTCAGATATTAACGTAAACATTTTATTTAAAACAAAACAAAAAATTAATGAAGATTATTAATAATTTTCCATATCTGATCTCCCTAAGTTGAAACATAAATTAGCATATATTTTCTTTAGAAAAATGTCCAACAAATTCATTATACCTAGAATCTAGATTCTCATTAATTCACTATGATTAACCTAACTAGAAAAATTTATATAATACTTTTCAAACATTCTATTCACTATATATATAAATATATATATATATATATATATATATATATATATATATATATATATATATATATATATATATATATATATATATATATATATATATATATATATATATGACCTTTTCTATTTTGTGTTCCCTTACTTTTTTAAAATTATTTTAATGGGATATTTTATAGTTTGATGTTTATATTGTATTTTAGATTATATTCAATAATTAAAAAAAATGTTAGCTTAACTTAGCCAAACTATACATACATAATACATTATAACTATTTAATACATAGTACCATTACATATAATAGTATAATAGGTATTAATTAAATACATATATTACAAATACATTAAGCGAATCAACTGAATCTAATAATACACGTTATCGTTATGTGTAAACTGTATCTAATTAATACAGGTTATCGTTAATTGTATCAGTTTTATGTGATTAATTGTCTACATTTTTTATCTAATTATTTTATCTAATTATTTTTATCTAATTTTATGTAATTGTCTAGCTTTATCCAATTAATTCATAATGTCATTATATATATATATATATATATATATATATATATATATATATATATATATATATATATATATATATATATATATATATATATATATATATATGTGTGTGTGTGTGTGTGTGTGTGGGTCCACGGTCCACCATTTTAAAATTGCTTGATTCCGACTCCAACTCCGGCTGCGGCTTCATTATTTTAAAATTTCCATCTAGCTGCGGCACTTGCTCCACCCACCAAAATTTTGCCAGACTCCGGCTCCGGCTCCAGCCAGACCCTTGTTTCTACGTGCTTCTGGCTCATGAGTCTTGATCCCGCTCCACCCAAACCATTGAGGCTCCGTAGCACCGGTTCCACCCAGACCCATGCTTCTACGTGGCTCGGGATGCCGATTCTAGCTCCGACTCAGCCCAAACCCTTGTGGCTCCGTGGCTCCGGCTTCCAACTCCAGCTCCGGATCCACCCAAACTTTTTCTGGTCAGTAGTTCCGGCTTCCGACCACGACTCTGGCTTCACAGAACCCCTTGCCATTCTGTGGCTACGGTCCCACTCTTCGACTCCGACTCCGACTCCACCCATACCCTTCCGACTCCGTAACTCGGGATCACTGTCCGACTCCGGCTCATCACCTCTGTTATTTATATAGTAAATATAATTTAAATATATTTTCCTTTTTAAGATATAAATAACACCGCTCTTTTTCTAATAATTGTGATAATTTTCTTCCCTATCTAATTTAATTTTTTTTATCTATTAAAGCTTTAAAAAGCGTTTTGCAATTACAAAAAAAAAAAAAAAAGTGATTTATTATGCTTTGTATATATAATTAATTTATTTTTACTAATTTTAATGGTTGTAACCTTTTTTTTTATTCATTTTAATATATTTTTTTTTATTTTCTCGTTTATTTTTTATTTTTAGTGTTTATTTTTTGTGTTCATTTTCAGATTTATTTGAATTATCATTTTCTCTCTCTCTCTCTCTCTCTCTCTCTCTCTCTCTCTCTCTCTCTCTCTCTCTCTCTCTATATATATATATATATATATATATATATATATATATATATATATATATATATATATATATATATATATATATATATATATATATATATATGTGTGTGTGTGTTTGTGTGCATGTGTGTGTGTGTGTGTGTGTGTGTGTGTGTGTGTGTGTGTGTGTAGGTGTGTGTGTAGGTGTGTGTGTAGGTGTGTGTGTAGGTGTGTGTGTGAATGCATAAACTATACACCAGGGCTGCGGAGTTGGAGTCGTGGAGTCGTGCAATTTTCCAGGAGTCGGGTCGGGTCAGGTCGGAGTCCGAACGTCTTTGCAGTGAGTCAGGTCGAAAATTCCTGTGTAAGTAATGGAGTCGGGTCGGGTCGAAATTTATAGGAATATTATTATTATTGTCGTGTATTATTATTATTATTATTATTATTATTATTATTATTATTATTATTATTATTATTATTATTATTATTATTATTATTATTATTATTATTATTATTATTATTATTAATTTATGATGACTTCATTCGCTTTAACATTGGTCAAAAAAAAAAAAAAAAAACCCGACTGTTTTTATAATAAAAATAAAAATAATTTGCATTATAATTACGTTATACATTTGTTTCCGAAAACTGAAATATATTTGTTTGTCATGTGTTGCCATCTTTGTCTTTACGGTACTTTACCGTATAACATTTGGAGATTAGATTCATCAGAATGGAAAAGTGGTATATTTTTATTCTCAATGAAGCAAGCGAAAAAAATAGTGAAACAAAATGTTTTACTTTCATGACTCTGTAAGCATAGCTAAGGTCAGAGTCGAAATTTTGAATTTGACTGCTGGAGTCGGAGTCGGAGTCAGAGTCGGAGTCGAAAATTTTTGTTTGAGTGAAGTCGGAGTCGAAATTTTTTGTTTAAGTGGAGTCGGAGTCGGAGTCGAAAATTTTTGTTTGAGTGAAGTCGGAGTCGGTCGAAAATTTTTGTTTAAGTGGAGTCGGAGTCGAAAATCCAAATTTTAATTTAAGGAGTCGGAGTCGGAGTCGAAAATTTTCGTTTGAGTGAAGTCGGAGTCGGAGTCGGAGTCGAAAATTTTTGTTTAAGTGGAGTCGGAGTTGGAGTCGGAGTCAAAAAATTTATTTTACGACTCCGCAGCCCTGCTATACACTAACAAAGAATAAATAGGGGTTTACTATAGAAGTGTGGTCATAGCGACTATGAATAGTTAACGATAATAGTTATGTTCTTTTCTTTATTACGTCTTCGCTCGTGATTTATGTTGTTGCGATTACTATAAATGTGGTTGTCTTCAAAACCTCAAGAACTCAATTCCTTCTTCTATCATTGTTGGTGTTTGAATACTTTGACACGTAAAACACCTGAAATGTTTAAACTCTTAATCTCGCCTATTTCTTCTTGAAAGAGCGTAGACTTTAGAGTTTAGAATATTTAAACACTCAAACTCGCATAGTTCTTCTTGAAAGAGCTTTTCGTCTCTTCAGTTCTAGATTCTCGCAATTTCACTTCATACTATTTGCAGCTGTTGAACTGCTGTTTCATTGCTGGGAGGTATCACTTGTAGGTCTGATGAACATGGTGAAAGGGGGGTGGGATCATCAAAAGATAGATCTTGAATGGTTGCATAAGTGACGAGGGTAGAATGGGGCCGAGCATTGTCATGTTGCAACAAAAGACAGACTTGTACTCAGAAGTGAAAGGCGTTTTAACCTGATTGCAGGACGGAAGTGGATCCTGATAATATCTGCATATGTATCACAGATCGCTGTTTCTGCCGTAGGCATTTAGTGCGCCAATTTGACCCATAGTTCATTCCAAAAGATTGTTTAGCACTACCTTTCCCGCCGATGGTCGTGTGCAGAATTTTCTTGTTTTTGTTTTTGTTTTTTTGTGAGGTGCTTCTAATGCTGCAATGACCGGCGCCACTGCTGGGTTTGACTGATCTGATCGTGGTGAGTCTGTCGTAGAACTAGCGTCTGTTCGAAACTTCCAGTTCCATTCGGACAATTGCTGCAGGCAGTGACAGATATGCATCATCACCATGCTGCACTTTAATTCTTCGATGAATTTCAATGGGTTTGACCTCTTCACTACAAAAAAAAATAAAACTAGAAAAAAACGCTGCTCCTCTCTGGTGCATGTTGCCAGTGGTGCCGCTATTTTTATTCTTGTGTAGGGTTCCAGCTTGGTGCTGCCACCTGTCTGGTAAACCTCAAATTATGCCTAACACTGTTGCCAACTCCCAGAAATATTCTAGCTCCTTTTCAAGTTTTTCATCTCTCTCTCTCTCTCTCTCTCTCTCTCTCTCTCTCTCTCTCTCTCTCTCTCTCTCTCTCTCTCTCTCTCTCTCTCTCTCTCTCTCTCTCTCTCTCTCAATAGGTGTAAATTCAAGTTCAATGTGTATATGAATGGAAAGTAGACCTCAAATTTTGCTAAAACGAAAACATTGTAACATTTGCACAGGAAAATGAAACCAGCCCAAGATTATCCTATCGATATTTTATATAAAAAACGGGACAATTTTGATCTGTTCAAAACTGTCACCTTTGTTTCACAATTTTTTTTTTTTACCAAAATAAACATTCTTTTATATATATATATATATATATATATATAAATATATATATATATATATATATATATATATATATATATATATATATATATATATATATATATATATATATATAGTATATATGCTAATATATATATATCCCTGCTCCCTCTTGTATCACTTTATAGCATAACAACATATATATATATATATATATATATATATATATATATATATATATACAATATATATATATATATATATATATATATAATATATAATATAACAACTTAACTCATATATCTTTATATATATATATATATATATATATATATATATATAGTAATTAAAAAGCCAAGAGTTTTTTTTTTTATTCAATGTTATTTATTTCATTAAATACAACTTTCTACAGCGCATTGAAAGTAGTATTTACGAATTTAAAGAATTTATGGATGTAAAGTATATATTTATTCCTTAAAATAAGTTATGCATAATTTGAAAAATAATTTACTACTTAATTTACTACATAAATTTACTACATAATTTACACATAATATTACCATAAAAAGCGATTTATTTTCATAAGAGTTCACGTCTCACGAGCGTTGCACTATTCAAGAAAAAATAACTAATCTAAGCTATTGTTACCTAGGATACGGAACACTGATCGAATCCTATCACTTCTTGGCACTTTGACTCGCCTCTTTACAATGATATTTTATTTTGATCTAATAATAATAATAATAATAATAATAATAATAATAATAATAATAATAATAATAATAATAATAATAATAATAATAATAATAATAATAATAATAAAAAATAATAATAATAATAATAATAATAATAATAATAATAATAATATAATAATAATAATAATAATAATAATAATAATAATAATAATAATAATAATAATAATAATAATAATAATAATAATAATAATAATAATAATAATAATAATAATAAAAAATAATAATAATAATAATAATAATAATAATAATAATAATAAAAATAATAATAATAAAAATAATAATAATAATAATAATAATAATAATAATAATAATAATAATAATAATAATAATAATAATAATAATAATAATAATAATAATAATAATAATAATAATAATAATAATAATAATAATAATAATA
>JABUQX010094300.1:35000-37500 GCA_015478945.1 Trachelipus rathkii
AAAAACGTAAAAAAATAGTCGAAAAGTATGAAAAGCACAAGGAAACAGTACAAACTCACGAGAAAGTATGGTGAATAGTGAAAAAGGGCATGAAATGTACGGAAAAAAAAATGCATATGTACAAAAACGTACTAATTATTATTATTATTATTATTATTATTATTATTATTATTATTATTATTATTATTATTATGTGTGTGTATGTGTTTGTGTTTACTATTAGTATAGTAGTAGTATTAATTGAAGAAATGTAGTAATGCTGTATTAATGAAGAATAGTAGTAGTAGTAGTAGTAGTAGTAGTAGTAGTAGTAGTAGTAGTAGTAGTAGTAGTAGTATTTTCATTATTAATATTATCATTATTATTATTAGTTGCATTTTTATTATTATGGAAAACAGCATGATTAAAGTACAATCTTACGAAGACACTAAAAAAGTATAAAACGTACAAAAAAAAAAAGAAAATATTACTATGTTACGAAAACGTATGAAAATTATACGAAACGTACGAAAAAAACTAAAAAATAGTACAAGCCTTAGTAAATATACGAAAAGTGGAAGAAAAACGCAAAATAATAGTACAAACGTACGAAAAAGTATGAAAAAGCCCCAGAAATAGTACAAACTTGTGAGAAAAGTATGAACATATCCAAGTAAAGAATACAAACTTAACAAAAAAGTACGAAAATATTACTAAGTATAAAGAATATAAGTGTACATCTCAAAATAACAAAGAATATTATAGATATTACTTATTGTAAAGTCCCAACGGTTCTTCAATTCCCCTTTATTCACCTCTGTTGACATTTTAATTCAATATCCACAAATCCAGGTGTAGCTTAAGCCTAAGTCTATATTTGGGATTTCAAAAGATTATAAAGTCTTATATTACATATTTGGCTGATGTTTCCATAAATAAAGTATATATATATATATATTTATATATATATATATATATATATTATATATATATATATATATATATATATATATATATATATATATATATAATTTATTATTATTATTATTATTATTATTATTATTATTATTATTATTATTATTATTATTATTATTATTATTATTATTATTATTATTATTATTATTATTATTATTATTATTATTATTATTATGACTATTATTATTATTATTATTATTATTATTACTATTATTATTATTACTATTATTATTATTATTATTGTGTGTATTATTATTATTATTATTATTATTATTATTATTATTATTATTATTATTATTATTATTATTATTATTATTATTATTATTATTATTATTATTATTCTTATGATTTTGTCTGTGAAAGAGTGTATTATTATTATTATTATTATTATTATTATTATTATTATTATTGTCATTATTATTGATTTTATTATTAATATTGTCATCATTATTGATACTGCCTTTATTTATTTTTTATCATTCAATTTTCAACTACTAAACAGATAATAAGGAAACTAACAACCAACTAACATATTATCTCCAATAGACTCCTTTAGCCTGATTTGATTTTTCACATATTTGTCAAACAAAGAGATAAGTGGATTGTTTTAGGGTTTGAAACTTTTATTTGTGTTATTTTGTTTTCTATTGTTTTATCATTCTATTACCCTGAAGATGAGAAACGTTATTTCTCGAAAGGTCAATAATAATAAAAGAAACATAACTATTTTCAGTGCTTTGATTCTGCTTTTTTAATATATATATATATATATATATATATATATATATATATATATATATATATATATATATATATATATATATATATATATATATATATATAAATAACTATATATATATATATATATATATATATATATATATATATATATATATAAAAATAACTGCTAAATATGTTTATATATATATATATATATATATATATATATAATATATATATATATATATATATATGCTGCTATAATAACCTGTAACAATATATATATAATCAGTAAGATAATATGTAATAATAATATGTATGTAATAGCATATGTAATATCTAATATATAATAATAATATATGAATAATAATATGTAATAATAATATGTATATTCATGTCTACAACTGTAACATCCTAATAATAATAATAATAATAATAATAATAATAATAATAATAATAATAATAATAATAATAATAATAATAATAATAATAATAATAATAATAATAATAATAATAGTAGTATAAATATAATAAATAATAATAATAAGAATAAGAATAATAACTATAATAATAATAAATATAAATATTTATATATATATATATATATTTTCTATTTAAATATATAATAATAATAATAATGTATATATATGTATATATATATAATAATATATATATATATGTATATATATATATATATATATAGCATACTTATTAATTTTTAATATATACCTTTCACCTATATATATATCTTTATATATAACATATATATATATAACTTCACCTTTAGTTATCCTATGCGGGGGTAACACAGGGGACTACGGGAAAT
>JABUQX010094300.1:52500-55000 GCA_015478945.1 Trachelipus rathkii
GAGGCACAAATCAAATTTACTCCAGTCAATGATCCTTATGAAAAATAATGTTTCGCAAAAGATAAATGATCTTAATGTAAATTAACGTTCTTGTATAACATTTTAAACATTATTTTAATAGTAATAAATTGTAAATTAGTTATTTTATTACATTAGTTGCTTTTATTTTTTTGAGGAGGCCCGCCCTCCTGTGCTTCCCCACATCAAAACCAACTCACCAGATTATGCATGTAATGGCAATAATAGTAATATATGTATATATGTAACAATGTAACTACTAACTCAACAACTATATGTATAATAATAGCCAATAATAACAATAATATTATATGTATGTATAGCCAATAGCCTTAACCAGCCAGTAATAGCTTTAACCAACTGTGCTCTTCTGTATAATATGTATATGTAATAATAATATGTAATATATGTAATAATAATAATAATAATAATATGTATGTATGTATCTTCTTTCTTTCAATATATATGTACAATAGCCTTGTAGTATGTAGCCAGCTGCTGCTCCAGCAGCCAGCAACAACAGCCAATAACCATACGCTGCTGCTATCTATCTTCTTCTATCTGTAATAACAATATTAATATGCATATGTATGATATCATAATAATATGTATGTAATATATATGTATATCTTCTAACAACAATATGTTTATCTTTCTTTCTCTTAATAATAATAATATATGTAATAATAACATAACATATAACATATAACATATATATATATATATATATATGTATATAATAATATATATATAATAACATACATATATAATATATATATATATAATATAATAATATATATCTTTCAATAATAACCCAATAACTTAGTAGCCATGTATATATCATCTTCTTTGCTGCTATATAGCTGCTCAACAGTAACCAATAACATAATATATAATAATATGTATGTATATATATAATAACAACAACAATAGCAATAATAATATTATATATATAAGCGAATACCACAAGAAAGCGAGGCATGCAATGTATTCATTACATGCGTAAAAATTTCAATTTATACATAATTATATTATTAATATTTAACTGAATAATTCATAATTACTTAGCAGGAATTTCTATAATAAAAAATATTTCTCAAGCTGAATATAAAATGTAAAAGAAAGTGAATTGTAGGCAATTCAAAAACGGCCTTATGTATTCCATAACTTACTGTTTTCAAAGAAGTTCCAAACTCGCTGGAATAGCTAACATGTCATATGATGGAAAGGGAATTGATAGTATCGCTCAGGAGAACCTCCTTGCTTTTGTACGCAAGTTTGTATTTCAAAGTTAAAATTCTTAATATATATTAAGGAAAATCTGCACACAGTATCCAATCACCACATTCTAAGACTCTACTCTCTCAAATTTTCACTCACAAACAATCTTATATATCCAAGTGAGAATAGATTATGCTCTTGCATTTGTCTCCGATGTAATACCAATTAATCTCAACGCTAAGGAAGCTTTTTGAACCATCTTTAAATGGAAAATTTGATGACGGGTTTAAAAAGAATTTGAAAGATGTAATAAAACTAGAGCTAGAAAACACTTTGGTTCTGTGGAATTTAATGACCTTTATTCTATTGCAACTTACTTAGATTTCCCGTTTTATAAAGGGGCAAGGTTTTTTTGTAACACCAAATTGTGCACTAGAACAAAGTTAAAATTCGTTCCACTTAATGTTTGGCAGTGTAAAAACTCAATCGAACAGTTCTATAATTCGCCATCCATAAAAGGAAAAAAGTAAAATCTACAGAACCAACACCTTTTCGCTGGTAATCCAATAACAGATTCACTGCGAAGAATTTCTTACTGTCCAGTAGTGATACAGAAACACAAGCATTTACCCAAAAGATGGTCATAGTGCAAATGATTGAAAAACTATCACCAAGAAAAACGACTAGATACAAATGATAATCCTATTCAGTTGTTGAGGGAAAGTTAAGCAAAATATTTACCCACGTTTAAGTAAATAAAACTTGAAAGGAAATACTTGCCTGTCCTGCAACTAGTTGTGTTCCAAGTGAGAGAGTAGTTTGTAATGCTGGGCTAATATATGATGGAAAGAGAAACAGATTGTCAACAGAAAAGGCAGAAAAACTTATGTCTCTCCAAGCACAACGTTCTTATATTTGAATTTCAATGCTAGTGCAAAAAGAATATTAATTCATTGTAAAATCTCTTTTCATTAAGGGATGAGGTTGGGAAAAGGGTTCGTGGGTGCATTTGAGTTGGGTGCCCGTCCCGCACCCTTGGTAACAATTATATTTAATAGATTTTTTTCTTTTTTGTTGGCCTTAAACTGGAAGTTATATTTGAATAGCCGATCAAAAATATATATATTTTATAAATGTATCATATAACATTACAAACATATATATTCAATTTTCGTGTGTATACATATATACTCGTATACACACACACACTATCACCTTTATTATATACTACGTATATATAGTGAGGATATATAACATATAT
>JABUQX010094300.1:57500-67500 GCA_015478945.1 Trachelipus rathkii
AATTTATTATTATATTATATAATATTATTATATTTAATATGAAATTAATAATAGATCAGTAGATTTAGATTATTATTTATATTATTATGAACTGAGAAGATGAAGATGAGAGAAGAGTGAAAGCATTATTCGTTATTATTTTTAAGTTAGTAAATAAATTTGAGTATGGTTATTAATTCATGTATTCTTATTTTAATTATTATATTTATTATTATATATAATATTATTAATTATATATAATTATTATTATTATTATTTAATATATTATTATTATATAATTATTATATTATTATTTATTATTTATTATTAATTAAGTATGATTAACTAGTGGTGTTCATTCTAAAATAGGTTTTGTCATTATTTAACCAGATAATTATTTAATAATTTTATCTATTATTAATACATATTATTAAATTATTTTTAATTATTATTAATTATTATTAATTAAGTCATGAATTTAATATTAGTGCGTTTGACAATCATCATATCTTAATTTATTAATTATTACTATTCCTTATTGATATTCAATATATTTAAATAATATTATATTATTTTAATTTTCATTAGAAGCAGTTTATCTACATTTTTTATTATTATTATATATTTTACTTTTGTTATTTATTTGATTAAATATTAAAGTTAAGAAAGGTTATTATTTTACGCATATCATTTACTAAAATGCCAAATACTACTCCTCATATTTTAAATAAATGAACAATAATATGTGGTTATTTTCCGGAGAATATTATATATGTCAGTTTGTTATAATATATGTTATATTGTATATAATATACATTATTATAAATTTTAGACCCTCTTTTTCTTATGTTGATATTTAAGTGACTTTAGAAAATCTCAAAATACAGATATATGAACAATTTAAGGTGATTTGGTATATTACGAATAGTATTAATAAAATATGTGCAAACCAATTACAACAATGACTAATATAGAGGCTCCAATCAATGACACACCACTCAAATCAACTTACAATAATTACACACTACAACAATAAACATAAATATATAATAAATTAAATTAAATACAATAATAATTAAATTAATATAAACTTAAATAAATAAAGAATTTAAATACAATTATTACAAAATATATCTCAAAAATAAAAAGTTTTTATTATTATTATATACACCAACTAAAATTTATAGAAGGGAGTATCATTTTCAATAAACATAAAATAAAAATATAATTGATAGTTTTATAAATATTAATTTAATTGTTACATAATATATTATCTCACTAAATATTTTATTAAATATACATAGAATAAATCTACAGTATATAACTAACTATAATATATATATATATACCTCTCTAAAAGGTAAATATATATTATCACTTTAAGTTGTATCTGTATATGGTGATCTTCTTAAATTATTTGACAACAATGTATTAATTATACTGTCGTAAAAAGTGTCTCATTTAGCTAGTAGAACCCGAAAACGTTTCATAGTGATAAGTTTCTAAATTCATATAAATAACATATTCTTTGATACTTTGAACAGAGTATTTGCATAATTTATTTTAATTAAATATAAGTTAAATTATAAATTATGAAATTATATATAATATAATAATAATATTATTATATATATAAATATATAATAATAATAATAATAATAAATTAATATATATAAATATATTAACAATGCACCCTCTATTTATCTCCACAAGTCTAGTAGGAATAATTGAGATTAAATGTAACGTATTTACCAAATTGCATACACTAGAGCACATACAAAAAAGTATAGTAAGAATAAGAACATATGACACAAGAATCATAAAAAGAAAGCACTCAGCTTAACACGCTCCCCTTAGATAATAAGTATATAAACTATAATTAAGATTTGAAAATACTGCGTCGACATGATCAGAAAAATAATACTACACATCTTAAAGAGTTATACTACAGGTAATGACAATCAGTCAGATAATATGAGGGTACACTCCTCACAATATATGTGGCATAACTCAGTACTCTCATATAATAATAATAATTAATTGGAATTACATAATAATAATAATAATAATAACAATACAATTTTAATTCGAAGGAATGGTAAACAATAAAACATTATTAATTTTAATATTGTTATTTTACAATTAATTACCAAAACATCTGAAAGCAAGAGCGCTGTGGGGGTTCATCCCTTGTGCCCAGGTGGCGCCTTTACAACACACTTACCCCCTCTACACAATAATCCCGCATCACTCCTATTATGCACCTTTTCTTCGTAGCCACTGCCACACTCACATTTTTCTCTTCCTAGATCATCTCGCCTCTGCCAAACTGACTCAATTCACTTTCTTTTTCTCGTGGTCTTCCCAGCCGGTCGATCCGCAACACATCTCCACTCACTATACGATTTCCGCTTTAATCCTCCAAACCACTATCATCCCATTCCTTTTCCACATGAACCAAACCATCTCAACGGACTTTCATTTTTTCTCTGATTTCCCATTTCTTCACACCACACCAAAACTTTCTAATACGTTCAATTCCCTCAGTTATCAATCGCACACCAACCACGTTCCCTAGTTGTAGTATAATATATAATATAGATATATATAGAATAATACTACCCTATAATAAAAATAGTATCATATATAACTATATAATATATATATACTTATAGTTTAGTATATATAATATAATAGTTATATATATATATTAAATATTTAATTATATATATAGTAAATTATGCTAAAAAATTTACTTTCTTTTACTGCCCAAACTTCATGATCGAGATACACTCGAGTCGTCTCAACTCATACTCGTCTCAGTACATGTAGTCGATGGACTCAATACGTCTTGGATATATATAATATATAAAATAAAGATAATATTAAATATATATTACTCATATATAATATATAATACATAATTATAATATTATATATATTTATATATTTATATAAGATATATATCACAAGGAATAATAAAAAGCAGTGTAACTTAAATTCATAACGAAATTTAATCAAAACTTAATCATAACCCGATTAGGGCCGTTTGTAAAGGTATAATGTGACTTATACAGCTACCATAAGTCCATGGTTATGATAAGGTTTTGTTTTTTTACGGATTAGATTTATATACACAACTTTTGTATTATTTATTAATCACTGAGTCAATCGACTCAGAAGTACTGACGAGTACGAATTGATGGCTCTAGTTGACTCGAGAGCATTCAAAATGAGTTGCTTGGAACAGTAAAGCTAAGTCGTAATCTCATGATGCTGAATCTATATTGCACAGGAAATATATAAAATGATATAGGTAATACTTTATATGAAAGAGAAAATAATTAAATATGTGAAATTATTTTAGTTTAATTAATTCCCAAGTAATTTCTAGTGATTAAATTATAATGAAACATGTAACAAAATATAAATAATTGATTTAAATAATGAATTTAAGTAATAAAACTAGCATAATGTTGAATTTATTTTTAGATATATAAATTTAAATAATTACTTATTGAAATATATATAATTGTAAACTCAAAATAGGAATTTAAATAAATTTCATTATCCAAAAAATCAATGGCACTAAGTAATCATAAAGTAATCTAAAAAGATTTATCATAATAATAACAATAACCAAATAATAATAATCAGTATACAATGGTAGTGAAAGTATCGATGATCAAATATTCACCAAAAATAACGTTACATTAATAGTTTAGATAAAAAAAATAAATAAATTAATGGAATTTTAATATTTCCGCGACACTAGAATCACTAGAGATGAGAATATACTCAGAATAAGACATTAAAATATATCTTTTCAGCGATTTTCAATAAGGTACATGTTTACAATTCCGCATAATTGAGATTTATTATCTCCATTATTATTGGAACTCGATCTGTTAATTACACTATATAAATTGATGTTGTCAAATAAATGGTTTGAGTAAATATTTACTGATAGAATTCTTTATTTACTTATTTACTCAAAGTAATAAATATTTTGGAAATTTAGTAATAACAAATAATTTATCATTCTTACTTATTTATAATATTGTATAATAATATATTTATTTAATAAATATAAATTATTTAATTTAATGACTATTTTTAGTACGCAAATTAAGAGTTTATATTTTTATTAAATAATATATATATTAATATATATTTATTAATATAATAATTATATATAGAGCAATTTACAAAGTTAGTAAAGGAAAATAATATATAAAATTAACTAATAACTTTATTATATACTCACATTATAAATACGATAAATTAAAATTAACACGACTATTTTAATTAACACAATTTAATTAAAAAAAATTCTAAATTAATACATAACCATTTAATTAATAATATAAGTAAATAATAATAAATACTATAATTTATGATTAGATAATATAATAGTTTGCCAAAATTTAACAATAACAATTGAATCAAGCATATTAACAACCATTTAAAACAAACCATATTTACTACACTTACTATTAACTCAGACAGTATTAATTCACACACCAGTTTAATTAATACAATTATTGTTGGATCTCTCTCTCTCAATAACAATAACAATAATAATAATAATAATTAATCAATAATATAATAATAATTAAAAATAAAATTAATAATAATACTATTAAATAATTACACTCTGGTGAATAATAATGAGTATAATAATAAAAAAGATTAAAAGTAAATATATGGGATATCCAACATGTAGAGGAAAACTGTCCTTCTACTGATATAAGCCCATTATCTCGAGATAATATAAATAAATGACTTAGAGTGAGTAGATCACACTCGACCATTATATTTTAATAATAATAGCACATTAATTTCGTAATGTCGCAGAAAAATTTTATTGAATAATCTATTAAGATCTCACTCACAATAAATAGATGTTCAATAATATTGAATTATTAATAATTTTTTATACATATTTACGGTTTGGAAGAAAAAATTTAATAAAATATAACTGTATAAATCTAAAATTATTATATATTATTTATAATTTAATGTTATATAATCACCACATGGGTGAATGGAGTTATTTCATCTTTAAATTCGAATATAAATACAGACATAAGTCAAGGTCAAAATTGAATTACTTGACTTTTGATATTAAGACAATAAAGTAATAAATTTAATGTTTACAGTGATGGTATTCAATAAATTTAATATTTACTTGATATATACATTAAACATTTATAATATTAAAATATTTGTCTTCAAAAATATTAGTATATTTTACACTTAATTACACTTCAAACCAATTAAGAGAATTATAATTATTATAATTTAGTTTTAAAGTAACATTAAATTAATTTATTTTAATAATAATAATTATAATAAAAAAAAAAGAGTTCTAGACACCATCAAGTTTTACTGTATTCTAAATAAAGCACGTGAGAATACGATCTAAATTCCACGCTCGTATTAACGTCACTGATGTGAATCCTTTATTCATAGTTTATATAACTCGTAGTTAAGTCGCTTATCTCTTGCTTGTTTGTCCTTAAAATTCTTCCGAGAATTTGCGTTTCTAAAATGAGAAAGAAAACAAGTCATCATTATTCCAAATCAATGAGACGGATACGCCATCATGTTTTTTTTTTTTTTTTTTTTTTTTTACAATTTTGTTATTTCTCTGGAAATTTCGAGATCAGAGAGTTATTTAACTAATTTCCTTTTCCGATATTTCTAATTTCCTGCTACGAAAAAAAAAATCTCTAAAAAAAATTTCAACGTTTCATCAAATGAATGAGGTTCCACGAAATGGAAGGAGGTCCAGTTGCAACGAGTCAAACCAACGTACTCAGAGGGTATTGGCTTCCGCTTCAACTTATATCGGAAAAGTAAGAGCTTTACCTAATTGGGTAGGAAGATGCCATGGGCAACGAGAGAGAGAGAAGAGAGAGGAGAGAGAGAGAGATCAAATGATTGAGATGATGAGAGAGAGAGAGAGAGAAGAGGAGGAATGAATTGAGTCTAAAAAAAAAAGAGAAGAAAGGAAGAGAGAGAGAGAGAGAGAGTCAGATCAAATTGAAAATGAATGGGATAATAAAATAATAAAAGAAGGGGGGAGGGAAAAGGGTTACAGGGTCATCTGACAAGAATAGAAGTCCACATGGTAAACATAATAGAGAAGTTATGAAACCTATTGAAGTTCATTACAAGAGCTGTATTTAATCATAAAATACTAAATAAGGGATATAAAGTTATACTATAAGTTCATTATATATATAATTATTAATATATATATATAGTATTATAATATATAATAGTATTATAAGGTATATCATATATAATAATATATTATATAATATATATTATATATTATGATAATATTATATTATATATATATATAATAATATATATATAATTATATATAATATAATTATATATAAAATAGGATATATTGATAATACAGGAAGATAAAATTTAATTAATAATTAATATAATATTTATATATAATTATTATTTATATATTAATTAAATATTGATTATACCAATATTATTAAATAATATAATTATTTAATAATTTTAAATTTAAATATATATTAAATTAATAACACATAATAAAAATTTTAATTAATTATTAATTAATTAAATTAATAATTTATATATAATAATAACCTTAATATTAAAATTAAACTTACTAAATGTCTACCCAATATTATTAATAAATCAATTATTATAATATATAAATTTATTTAGTAAATAACAATTTTTTTAATTTATGCACATTTTTTAATTTCTATGTGTGGAATTAGTAAAATAAATTAATTAAATATATATATATATAATATATTAAATTTAAAATTAATATTATATTTTAATTATTTATAAATAATATAATATAATGTACTATTAATATATTAATATAAATAATTAATAATATTAATTATATTATATTATATAATTATAATATTAAATTAAATTTAAAATTAATATTAATTATTATTATTATTGTAATGATTAGATTAAGTTTATTATATTGTATTGTTATTCTTTATAATATGTTTACTTAATAAATTATTTATACTTATATTATAAATTCACTACCGTTAAGTTAATATACATATTATTTTCATTATCATTATTATTATTATAAATATATATATATATATATATTATACGGTATTTTTAATAAATAATAAGAAATCTTTCATATAACATGGATCTCAGTTATTACCATAACGCATATTGTGTTCCTTCTTATTTTGTGACACAACTTTGACTAAAAAAAATTTCTTATATTTTGATTTAAATTAGTACATTAGATCTTCGATTTTCTTGTGAATTTATATTAATAATCAGGAATTAAACCAATACTATAATTGCGTTAAAAGAAGTTTAAAAGCAATGCACCAATAAAACCTAAGATTATATTTTTATAACAAGATTATCCTCTCTATAATAATATGAGTAACTAACTACGTAGCCTATCTCTGTTGGGCCTCCTCCGTATTACTGCAAATGACACCTCCTCTCTCTGGGTTTTGATCCTCTTAAGATTAGATCAAACACTCTTGAGGAGGATCTGTTCTCCTGTGGCAGGGAAAGAGATCTCATTAAAGCAGCTTCCGTGGCGCTTCACGTTCGACATCGGTTTCATCAAGGCTCAGGTTTCAAAGTAGTTTCCTCTTACCAGAGAGAGACTCAATACATGCTAATGACAATTTATTAAAGGAATCTCTAATACCATAACATATGCTCCTAAAAACAATAACAATAATTAACAAATAATAATAATAATAATAATAAGAGTTAATAATAATAATAATAATAATAATAAAATAATAATAATAATAATAATAATAATAATAATAATAATAATAATAATAATAATAATAATAATAATAATAATAATAATAATAATAATAATAATAATAATAATAATAATAATAATAATAATAAAAATTATAATAAAAATAATAATAATAATAATAATAATAATAATAATAATAATAATAATAATAATAATAATATTAATAATAATAATATTACACACACGGAATGACAACTATGAATGCTTACCGAAGAGGTCTTGGGGGAAATACTAATGTTATTATTATTATATAGTCTTACATATTATTATTATATTGATACTTATTATTATTATTATTATTATTTAAATATATATATATATATATATATATATATATATATATATATATATATATATATATATATATATATATATATATATATATATATATATTTTTTTTATGTATTTTATATTTATTTATATAAAAACGACCCGTAATTATGGGTATTAATCACCAAACAAAAGCAAGTGGGTTTAAGAGGTCTGCACTGAATAGGTGGAAGAAGGGGAGTGATTCTCTCTTTTAGCTTGGCTTCGTCCTGCTCGGCTGGGACGTTAATTGAGTACACCCTTCCTTGGGCTAGGCCCACCTCCTCCTTAGGGGCTCTGCCCGTGAGCGGCGGTGTTTATCTGTAATAGTATAGTATAGCATATATATATATATATGTTATATATATATATATATATATATATATATATATATATATATATATATATATATATATATATATATATATATATATATATATATTGCAAGGATTTAAGTATGCACATAAAATAAGTGATGAGATTTTTTCCATTGAAAACTAGTTTGATTTTTTATTTGATGTAAGCAACATGTTTTGATGCTCTCTCTTCTTGTCCCTTTGTTTTAAATTAATTTTTGCTTAATAGAGTTATAAAGTAATTAGTTTTCTCTGAATCTTAGCAGTAATTGCTTCGCGACTTTTGCAAATAATCATGAAACATGAAAATGACTTAATATGGAAATAAATTATTTATGTTTCAGATTTAAATAGCAAACTTAATTATATTTCTTTCAATCAAATCTTTGATTTTTTTATTTTATTTTATTTTTTTTTATTTTTTTTTTTTTTTGATAAAATATAAAGAATTTTTTGATGAATGAATTTTAGAGTTTTTAAAAAGGCTAAAATTTAACAGTTTAAAATTTTAGAGATTTTTAATTTCTGATGATTTTTATTTTCCATTACTCTTCTCTATTAAGCTTTTCTGCCTAACAACATTTGCACTTTGCATGCTTATTTTACGTGTTAAAATCAAACATTACTTTACTGAGTGTCGAATTCTTTGTTCAAAGAGGTTCAAATATTTATATATTACAAAAGATTGCAAAGTGTAAAAAGTAGAACATTTTCAATAAAAGTTAACAATATTAGTCCGCTTATTATGACAAAAACAAACTTCAATTCTATTCTCCTTGTTTATATTGCACTCCGATGCTTCATTTTTAGATACTGTGATTCTATTAAGAGGCATCAAGGGACGGCTATCAGGTTTTTACTAATATTTGGAAACCTCAGTCAACGATTGTTATGGCTCAAAGAATCTGATTTATTTTTAGATTTTGAGATATTTTTAACTCTTTTCAGCTATTCGAGCTAGACAAGAGTATCATCCGCTCTTAAATGGTATATATACTTCTCTCACATCTGGGTGGAAGCTCCTGTTTTATTCGCCATTTGGATAAGGTCGACTCAAAGACATAAATTGCTCAGTATTTTCTAATTCCTTTGACCTCTAACCTTTGCGACACGACTTTGGTGATATGCTACTTTTTTAATAAATACTACAGAGGCAAATGCTAGAGGAGGGAATCAACCACTCCTAAACCACCTTATTGACGACGTCATCGGTGAACAAATTTGCGAAATCTGCGCAAGAATTTTGTGCAGACTTTAACAACACAAGACTTTTTCGTTATGGTGCTTTTTTCTCTGTTCTGTGGAATTTTATTCTTTCTTCTGTATTTTCTCTTGAATTTAATCTTCCTCACTTAAAAGCTTGTGTCTGTGCTTATCTGTGAAATTATCGGTAGATAAGGACTGCATGGATTTTTACATTTGTTATTATTAATTATTATTTACACTCCTTGAATACGTTTCTGCCCGTGAGTGATAATAAACTGCAAAGAATATTCATTGTTTTCTATGACAATTAGAC
>JABUQX010094300.1:70000-77500 GCA_015478945.1 Trachelipus rathkii
TAATTTGAAAAATATTCCGGAATTGCAATTCTGCAATTTTTTTCGAATTATCGTCATCGCTAATCCCCGCACATTTTTTTGTTATTCCAAAGTTGCGGAATTGCGGACTGCGAAAGCCCTAACCTCTGATATATATATATATATATATATATATATATATATATATATATATATATATATATAATATATATGATATAAATATAATAACAAAATATAAATAATTATATTATATATATATAGTGATTATATATATATATATATATATATATATATATAATATATTAGTTATATTATGTTATATTGTAATATATAGGTATTATATATATATATATATATATATATATATAATATATATATATATATGGTACATGTGAAGCTGGATGGATCCCCGCAAACGTTG
Organism: Trachelipus rathkii; assembly: GCA_015478945.1. Taxonomy (NCBI): domain Eukaryota; kingdom Metazoa; phylum Arthropoda; class Malacostraca; order Isopoda; family Trachelipodidae; genus Trachelipus; species Trachelipus rathkii. Next base: position 70,401 of record JABUQX010094300.1, read on the forward strand.
AGTAGTTTTTTTTATTGTTGAAAACGTTAAAAATGCAAGTATAATCGACAAGAAATTTGCTTTCGGAGTGGAAGCTCAGATTCTTCCTTTTTTTAACATTTTTTATTAAAATTGGTATGAACTTATTTCGAATTGTGTTTAGTTTATTAATTATTTTTTTTTAGGTACAAACTTTTTCAAATAAAATAAAATGATAATTACGTTTTATTTATTAAAATTAACAATGATAACATACGTTTTACAAATAACTTAAAAAGGCAAAATATCAGAAAAGAGCCATGGAATATCTCGAAAAGTATGACACTTTACAGGAAAAACAAATACATATTTGGAATCAGCGTATAAGCTAGTACCGGTAAATGGTAAAAAAAAAAAAAAAAAAAAAAAAAAAAAAAAAAAAAAAAAAACTCGAAAAGTACGACTTACAAAAAAATAAATTACATATTTGGAATCAGCTTATAAAGCTTATTATATGCAAAGTCCGTTTTATGATTTAAAACTAACGAAAACCCTAGAGTAGACCGCATAGATTACCAGGGAGTCGGGGTCTCTTCGGCCCTCTAGGTGGACGACGGGGGGACTTCGTCCCCCCTCTGTCCCCCATCGGCTCGACCCCCTAATGGAAATAATATTTCCTTGAAATTCAATTTTTAGGGGGCCTCGACCGATGGGGGGACAGAGGGGGGGGACTGAAACGACTTTAAAAAAAATAAGCTTTTTACGCTTATTCAAAATATGTAATTTGTTTTTTTGTAAGTGTCTTACTTTTTCGAGTTTTTTTTTTTTTTTTTTTTTTTTTTTTTTTTTTTTTTTTTTCATTCCGTAATAAGCTTTATACGCTGATTCCAAATATGTATTGTTTTCTGTAATTGTCATAACTTTTCGAGATAATTCTCCTGGCTCTTTTCTGGAATTATGCCCTTACAAAAAAAAATATGTATTAAACTGGATAAAGTTTAATAAAGTAATAAAATCGTACAAAATATTTTTTGTTATCGCTCCTTTACCTTGGCTCTCTCTCTCTCTCTCTCTCTTATATATATATATATATATATATATAATATTATATATATATATATATATATATATATATATATATATATACTATACTATATATATATATATATATATATTTATATTATATATATATATAGTTATTATATATATATCTATATATATATATATATCTATATATATATATACTATTTATTGTTTATCGCTCCCCTTACCTTGCTCTAACTCTCTCTCCTCTCTCTCTCTCTATATATATATATATATATATATATATATATATATTATATATATATATATATATATAATATATTATATATATATATATATATATATATATATATATATATATATATATATTATATATATAAATATTATTATATATAATATATATATACAACATATTTTCTTTTAAAAGGAACATTAAATTTGAAATAATGGACTTCATCATTAATAAAATAAATTGACTTTTCATTCTTTTTTTAACCTAATTTAATTTTACCCTAATCATGAAAAATTTAAACAAAATTGTAAAAACTTTACCTAAAATTTTATGACTAAGAAAAACGCGGGACATTCAATTCACATGAACCATATATATATATATATATATATATATATATATATATATATATATATATTATATTATCTATATTTATATATATATAATATATATATATATATATATATATATATATATATATATATATATATATATATATATATATATATATATATATATATATATTTTGACTGTCGTCGAGTGTGTGCGCAATTATACTAAAGGGGAGCAAAATACAGAAGGACCAGAAGTGAAATAATGAAGAAGAGTAAGGAAAATCTGAAAGTTTTATTGGAAAGAAGAATGAAAATCTTGGAAGGCAGTTCAATATGTGCTTTGTGGATTGTATATTCAGAGGAGAGCGTATTGGGATTGTGGTTTCAGTAAATAGCAAAATAATTTTATTATCCAGTCGGTGTTTTAAAATATTAAGAATTTAATTAAACATTTATTTATTTTTTATCAAAATCTGAGATGGAGGAGCAACATATTTTTCGGCAACATTTCTTTTACTTATTTTGATTGAATTATTAATTATTAAACAGAAAATTAAAAAAGAAGAAACTTGAAACTTTAAATTATAGAAAGTGTGAAGCTGCGTTTCCCGATGTCGTCGAGTCATTGAAGAAAATTTTCAAATTCTCTTCGTCTGATAGCAAGGGGCTGAAAACCCCCTTCTATTATATTTTTCTTTTCGTGAATGGTGTTGATAAGCTTAAAAACTTTCAACTACCAACACCACCCTGCAGAAATGTGGGACATGGTGATATGTATAAATAAATAAATAAATATAATATATATATATATATATATATATATATATAATATATATAATAAATATATATTTAAAATATATTATTATTATATATATATTTATATATAATATATATATATATATATTATATATATATATATATATATAAAATTGTTTTTTTATTGGTTGTAACTAATTTTTTTTTTAACAAAGTTGCTGCTTTGGTTTATCTTAACATAGTTTTTGATTTCCTCATTTCTGCTTTGAGAATGTGTCATAAAATATATGAAAGTACTTGGAAACTATTTTATCATTTTCTTTTTAAGAGTGTAATTATATAAAAATCTACCAAATTATAATTTTTAAAAATTGTATTAAAAATTCCTCCAGCAACCCCCTTTTATGATGGTATTTAAAAAATGTCATGTATCTCCTTTAAGGTTCAGACTTTGCTTTATTGTCCTATTATGAAGTAAAAGTTTGGTTTTTCGCCGAACTAACCGCTTTATAGGTTTTTAAAAAAATTAAATTTTATGAAAAAAAAATCAAAAGATGGTAATTCCTAAAATTTATCAGAGTAATTTTCAACAATACTAATCCGAAAATATAATTTTAATCCACATATTCAAATTACAGTTTTCTCTAAATCATTTCAATTATCAAAATACTCAAATGCAACTAGATTACTAGATGAAACTTTGTAAGAGATTGTTGAAGTGGAATCCCTTAAGGGGAGACTTCATAACTAGACCCCCTACTTTTTGAAGGCAAAATCAAAATTTTCCCATTTTTTTTTTATTATCTAAATTAGTAGAAAAATTCCTCCTGAAACATCATGGTGTAATTATTTTTTGGAAATTCTAAATGGTTTTTTAGATACAGAAATTTATTTAGAGAGGTGTCGAACTAAAAAATTCCAATTCCAGTCAAAATTACAATTCCAGGTCCAGGATCAAAAATGTTTTATTTTTAATAACAGAATTTTTTGTTTTTTTTGTTTTGTTTTGCAATTTCCAACCAAGGCTCCAGCTTTTACTCGGTAAAATAGGTGAAGTCGAAGTCGGAGCCGGAGCTTGAGCCGGAGCCGGAATCGGAGCCGGAGGTGGATCCTGGGTATAATTTTTATCAAGAATTTTTTTTTAGGTAAAAAAATTTGTTACAAAAAGAAGTACTTGATCAATTTTCAATGGGTGGAGAACACCTTAGTCGGAACGGGACGGAGCGGAGCCAAGCTGGAGCCGGAGTCGGAGCCAGGAGCCGGAGCCGGAGCCGGATCTGGGTAAAATTTTTCATAAGATACTTTCTTTAGTGAAAAATATATTCCAAAAGAAGTGCTGGACATCTTTCAATAGTGTAGAACGCTAGCCGGAGCCGGAGCCAGAGCGGGGCCGGAGCCGGAGCCGATTGCGGGTATAATTTTTTTTCAAGAAATATTTTTTTAGGGGAAAAATATATTGCCAAAACAAGCACTGGAACAATTTTCAAATAGTGCAAAAACCTTAGCCGGAGCCGGAGCCGGAGCCTGGGCATAAATTTTTTCAAGAAAATATTTTTTAGGTAAAAATATATTACCAAAAGAAGTGTGTGGCAATTTTCAAAAAGTGCAGAAACTTTAGTCGGTAGCCGGAGGCCAAGCGGAAGCGGAGCCGGATCCCGGAGTCCGGAGATGGGTGGACATCCTGGGTATATTTTTTATCAAAAAAATCTTTTTCTAGGTAAAAAAAAATTGTTATTAAAAGAAGTGCTGAACAATTTTCATATGGTGCAGAAACCTTAGTCCAGAGCCCGGATGCCGGAGCGGAGGCAAGGAGGCCGAAGCCGGATCCGGATCTTGGGTATAAATTTTTTCAAAAAATTTTTTTAGGTGAAAAATATATATCGCCAGAGACGTACAGAACAATTTTCAAATAGTGCGGAAACCTTAGCCGGAGCCGGAGCCGGAGCCGGAGCCGGAGCCGAGCCGGAGCAGGAGCAGGAGCCGGAGCTGGAGCCGGAACCGGAGACGAAGCCGGAACCGGAGTCGGAGCCAGAGTATTTTTAAGTGAAAACATATATTACCCAATACCAAAGAAGGGCTGAACAATTTACAATATTGCAGAAACCTTAGTCGGAGTCCCGGAGCCGGAGCCGGAGCCGGAGCCGGATGCTGGATATAAAAGTTTCTTTCAAAATATATTTTTTTAGGTGAAAAATATAATGCCAGAAGAAGTGCTGGACAATTTACAATAGTGCAGAAATCTTAGTCGGAGCAGGAGCAGGGCCGGAGCCCGAGCCGGATGCTGGATATAAATTTTTTTTTATAATATTTTTTAGGTAAAAAATATATTACCAAGAAGTGCTGGGACAATTACACTAGTGCAGAAAACTAGTCGAGCCGGGGCCGTGGACGGAAGAACGAGCTGTAGCCGGAGCCGATGCAGGAGCAAGAGTCGCAGTCGGATGCTTGGCATAAATTTTTTTAGGAAATATTTTTTTAGATAAAAATTTATTGCCAAAGAGAACGTGCTGAAGCAATTTTCAAATTAGAGCAGAATCCTTAGTCGAGCAGGAAGGCATTGGTATATTTTTTCAAGCAATATTTTTAGGTGAAAAATATATTACAAAAGAAGTGCTCAACAATTTTCAAATAGTGCATAAACCGAGCTGGAGACTGAGCCGAGCCGGAGCCGGATTCGAGCGCGAGCCAAAGTCTGAGTATAAATAGTTATTTTCCATTTGGTGGTAGAATATATATATATATATAATATTATATATATATATATTATATTATATATGATATATATATATATATATTATATATATAGTATATATATATTATAATATATATATATATATATACTATTATATATAAATATATATTATATATATATATATTCTAATTATATAATATATATATATATATATATATATATATTAATATATATATATAATATATATAATATAATATATATATATAATATATATATATATATATATATAGTATATATATATATATATCTCGTGGTGTTTCAAATATATATATATATATATATAAATATATATATATATATATTATATATATATATATAATATATATATATATATATATACTATATATAATATATATATAATATATATATTATAATATATATATATATATATAGTATATATATATATCAAATATTCGTGTATTCAACAATATATATATATATATATATATAGTCTATATATATATATATATATATATATATATAGTATATATATTATATATATATATTATATATATAATATTATATAATATTATATATATATATATATATATATACTATATATGATATATATATATATATATATATAATATACATATATATATATATATATATATATATATATATATATATTATATATATATATATATATATAAGTATATATATATATGTATATATATATATATATATTATATATATATATATATATAATATATATATATATATATATATATATATATATATATATGAGAAAATTGTTTTACAGTCTGAAGGAAATAAAATTTCAAAAAAGTTTTTCGCGTTTTTCTTACATTTCAGTTTTTTGAAACATATTCTGACCAAAAAAAAGTAAGTGAAAGGAAAAAAAGTTTTATGCCCATGAAATTTGGTAAAAACCTTAAATATGTACATATAAACAGGTTGATGTTTTCATTCATACTCAGTTTGAATGTAAGGTGGTGTCACGAATACTTGACTGTTACAATTCAACAATTTAGAAAATAGTTTTCATAGACTCTCTAGATTGTCTATAAATTTTTTTTTTTTTATATAAAAATGAAATTTAGTATCAGTTGTGTAAACATATCTTCATTAGTACGCTAAAATCGTGTTTTAGTGCTAAAGGCATTGAAATATCTTGAAAATTCTAGATTTTATTGACATTTTTTGTGGAAGAAGTCAAAAATTCAAAATTCTTACACCCCACCAAGAAAAGTTTTTTTGGTTTTGTATTTTTTTTAATAAAATAAAAGATGCAAAAGTTATTCATCAAAGAACGTCTTCTTTCAATAGATTTTATTAAATCGGATTTTTTTTGATAGAGTGTCCATAAATTCACAGAATGGGGCTTCAAACCCCTGATGGGGCTACACGTCCATTCTTCTTGGGGTGCTCCCTGGGTTAGCCAATACAAACCAAGACAACGTCCAACATTGGCCAACATTTTTTGTGAAGCAAAATTGCAATAATAAGACGAACAAATTTTCCCTCGCGCCAGGACTCGAACCACCGACAACAGCGTCGCCGTTGACAATGTACAGGAGGCTCTAACACTAGTCCGATCCACCTCCCAAAAAAGAAGGCATCTCTAAGTTTTCAAATCTCCTGCTTCGATATCACTACTTTGGAAATTCGATAACTTATTTAAATCACAGAAAGGGTTTTTGTAACTCCCTTCTGGGGCCCAACACTGCATTCTACTGGGGTGCTCCTGGGTTTCAGGAGCAACCGACCATAGTCAAGGAACGCCGACATGGGCACAACAGGCTTGTTGCGACAAATTTGCAATAATAAGACAAAACATTTCACTCTGCGCCAGGACTCGAACCACAACACAGCGTCAACCGTTAGACAAATGTGCAGGATGGCTCTCACCACTAAGTCCAATCCTTCGCCTTCCCCAAAATAAGGCATCCTGGAAGTTTTCAAATCTCCTGCTTCGATATCACTGCTTTGAAATCGATACTTATTTAAATCCAAAGAAGGGTAATTGGAACCCCTACTGGGGTTACAAGGCATCTCTACT